>JAGFNQ010000114.1:371296-586696 GCA_024364735.1 Boesenbergia rotunda
CTTCCATCTGAGACTTCCTACTTCGGCTGGTCGAACCCCAGCCCCTCAATCTCCACGGTCATCTAGTTGCTGCTTGGGATCACGGTCTGTCCTTAACTGAAGGGCGAAGCCCATTTAGCCTGGCCGATAACTTTGCCATGGACCTGATCAAGGTATTCCTTTTCCTAACCTTCGCCCCTTTCGTTCTTTCTCATGTTGCTTGTTTCTGTATAGCTGTGGGTCGGGGGCCAGGCGGTAACCAAGGCCCTGGTCATGAACGTTAGGGAGCGCCGGGCTGCTGAGTATAAAGTAGAGAACTTAGAGCATCAACTGACTCAATATGCTCTCCCGGCCGACGACGAGGGTCGGACCCAGACTCCTAAATGAGGTGGTTTCCCTACGAACGCAATTATCGGAAAACAACATCAATCTGGACGGACGCATGAGGTGTTGGCAGCCTCAGGCCGCCAACTCGATGAGCCTCGGCATTCGGCTGGAGGCCGCCGAGGCCGCAAAGAAGACTGCCCTCGCTGCGAAGCCCGTACTCATTCTGACCTGGACCGAAGAGTCCTCGAGGTCCGTGACTTACAGCAAAAGCTGCGGGAAGTACTTGCCACTCACCAGCGAGCCCTTCGGGACAAAGATGCCGAACTTGGCAACCTTGAAGGGTAAGGCGACCGGAGCTCCAAGCTCAGCAGGAAGCCTTTCAGGCCTTAGAAGCACAGCTGGTAAGTAAGGAGGCAGGTCTATCGGCCAAGGATGCCCAACTCAGGGAGCGAGACGCTGAGGTGGCCCGCTTGCAAAAAGAGTTAGCCGACTTCAAGTCCGGGGAACCGGCCCGGATCGAGCAGGCTAGATTGGCTTACGTTCAATCTCAGCCCTTCCGGAAGGAGGTGACCCAGAAGGTCGTGGCCATGATGAGACACGGGGCAGAGGGCACAATTCAACAACTCCTGGAGGCCGGCCATCTTCCGACTGACTTGCCTCCCGACGCGGTGAAGCTATCCATAATCAAGGCCTCGCTTCCTCCCGATGCATTCCCAAAATTTACTTAACTTATCCTGCCGCTCTCTTTACTCAAACTGACTATCGACCTGCTCCTGCTCGGCCTCTCGGCCTTTGCAATTTTGTAATGGTATTTGACTTCTCCTCAGCTCGGTTTGCGTTACGCCCGGGCTCCTTCTTATTTCGAACAATGTATCCTTTTCTCTACTTTATTTGATTGTTTGTGATTCGTTCGGTTTTCTCTAAGGGTCGTCCACTCGGCGTATTCGCTTTGTTCCTTGAAGTAGACCCCATTAGGTCGGGCGATGATTTTTCCCTAGGGGTCGGCCGTGGAGGACCTCTGTGTCGTCAAGCGTTTGACTAGATCCATGCACGAGCTTAGAGGTATCATGGGGCCAGGTCGTAGCCCGGACCCGGGGTGTTATTAAGTCGGTTCGACGTTTGGGCCCGGCCGTGTCGTTTCATTAGGTCGGCTTTTCGTTTATGATGCGTGAGACCCTCGCTAAGTGTTGTTTATGCAAATCATTCGGCTCATTCCTCGAAGGCCGGCGTTTATGCCTAGCGACAAAGTCTCGATTATTGTCGATTGCTCGAGGTGTTCATCCTGATCTCCTTAGTTCGGCCTTTTTGGCCAATTCGAAAATTTGGCTAAGTGTCAGGCGCTCGGGCGACTCGTGTTATTAGTCTTCCAACCTGACCTTTTTCCAAACTTGATACTATGGCTTGATCGGGCCAATATCTTGGCTCAGCAATTTTGCTCGGTCGGGTCGGCACCCTGACTCGGCGATTTGGCTCGGTCGGGTTGGCACCCTGACTCGGCGATTTGGCTCGGTCGGGTCGGCGCCCTGACTCGGCGATTTAGCTCGGTCGGGTCGGCACCCTGACTCGACGATTTGACTCGGTCGGGTCGGCACCCTGACTCGGCGATTTGGCTCGGTCGGGTCGGCACCCTGACTCGGCGATTTGGCTCGGTCGGGTCGGCACCCTGACTCGGCGATTTGGCTCGGTCGGGTCGGCGCCCTGACTCGGCGATTTGGCTCGGTCGGGTCGGCGCCCTGACTCGGCGATTTGGCTCGGTCGGGTCGGCACCCTGACTCGGCGATTTGGCTCGGTCGGGTCGGCGCCCTGACTCGGTGATGAATTTAGTTTCCTTCGAGTTAACCATATCACTAGTTTCGGTTCGTCCCGATTCACTTTACTTGAGCAGATCTGCTGTTTCTTCGAACGTGGGGAGCCACGCTTCTACAGCGGATATTGTGGCGAGATGTCATTTTATACTTCCCCTGAGCAAGAGTCTGGACACCGTCCGACTTACCTCGAGTCGAGCGTGGACCGCCACGCCCGACCGGGCCTGACCAAACGTGGGATGCCACGCCTGATCAGCGCCGGGTCCGGTGGGTGCGTGAGAGCAAGCTCACTTATAACTTGCCTGAGCAAGAGTCTGGACACCGTCCGACTTACCTCAGGTCGAACGTGGACCGCCACGCCCGACCGGGCCCGACCGAACGTGGAACGCCACGCCCGATCGGCGCCGAGTCCGGTGGGTGCGTGAGAGCAAGCTCACTTATAACTTGCCTTAGCAAGAGTCCGGACACCGTCCGACTTACCTCAGGTCGAACGTGGGCCGCCACGCCCGACCGGGCCCGACCAAACGTGGAACGCCACGTCTGATCGGCGCCGAGTCCGGTGGGTGCGTGAGAGCAAGCTCACTTATAACTTGCCTTAGCAAGAGTCTGGACACCGTCCGACTTACCTCAGGTCGAACGTGGACCGCCACGCCCGACCGGGCCCGACCGAACGTGGAACGCCACGCCCGATCGGCGCCGAGTCCGGTGGATGCGTGAGAACAAGCTCACTTATAACTTTCAGGGGTGATCTTTTCTGGAGAGTTAGTGCTTTTGCTATCCATTCTTCTGAGTACAGTTACAGGAATCATTCCTCTCCTCTTTCCTCACGGTACAATTTTAAATGCACTGCGCTCCAGGGTCGCCCTAGCCGCCTCCCTTGAGCATCTTGCAGATAGTATGCTCCCGATCCTAGTGCCTCGACTACTAGGAATGGGCCACTCCATGGGGGCTCGAGTTTGCCTACTTCTCCAACTGGCTTGACTCTTTTCCATACCTTGTCCCCGACCTGGAAATGCCGGGGTATAACTTTCTGGTTGTATCGGTTCCGCATCCTCTGCTGGTAAGCGGACATGCGGACAGTAGCCTTGGCTCGGACCTCCTCAATCAGATCTAGCTCAGCTCGTCTTTTCTCTGCATTGTCTTCCCCGTATAAATGTCTCCGGTCAGATTCACATCCGACCTCCATGGGGACTACTGCTTCACTGCCATAGACCAACTGGAAAGGAGTGCACCCCGACCCCTCTTTGGGCGTGGTACGGAGGGCCCAGAGGACCCCTGGCAATTCATCCACCCAGGATCCGCCGACCTGATCTAACTTAACTTTGAGCCCTTTTAGAATTTCTCTATTAGCTACTTCGGCCTGACCATTACTCTGGGGGTATGCTACGGAAGTGAAAGCCTGTGTGATCCCGAATTCCTTACACCAATTTCTGATGAGCCGACCTTGAAACTGTCGACCATTGTCTGATACCAACTTATGGGGTATGCCATACCGGCACAAAATGTTTTGCCAAAGGAATTTCTTCACTGCTTGCTCTGTGATCCGAGCCAGGGCTTCTGCCTCGACCCACTTGGAGAAGTAATCTACCGCAACCAATAGGAATTGCTTCTGACCGGCTGCTCTAGGGAAGGGTCCTACTATATCCATGCCCCACTGATCAAAGGGACATGATGCGGTGGACGCTCGCAACATCTCCACCGGTCGGTGAGATAGATTCTGGTATTTCTGACAAGAAAGACAGGAAGAAGCCATCCTCTCTGCATCCCTTTGGAGGGTCGGCCAAAAGTAACCGGCCAGCAAGACCTTCCGAGCCATGGACCGACCCCCTGAATGATTCCCGCAGCACCCCAAATGCACTTCTCTAATTACATAGTCTGCATCTTCTTTTCCGAGACACCTGGCTAGAGGTCGGGAAAAAGCCCGCTTGTACAATGCGTCCCCGATCAGGGTGAACCGGGCTGCTCTGATCTTCAACAGTCGAGCTTGCTCGGGGTTGTCTGGAAGAGTTCCATCCTTCAGGTAGGTGATGAATGGAGTTCTCCAATCCCCCTCTATCTCCATTTCCGCCTCCCTTTCGACCTGAGCCACTAACATGACCTGAGGGGAAGGCTTGGGGAAGACCCATGGACGAACGGAACTGGCTAACCGGGCTAGCTCATCCGCCTTGGCGTTGTCCCCCCGGGGGATCTGCGTAATTTGAACTTCTTGAAATTCTGCCTGTAATTGTTGAAATGCCTCTACGTAAGCTTGTAATTTCTCATCGTTCACTTCAAACCGCCCGGCTACCTGCTGAGTCACTAATTGGGAATCAGAATGCAAAATGACCCGAGTAGCCCCGACCTGTCTGGCTGCTTGGAGGCCTGCTAAAAGGGCTTCGTATTCTGCTTGGTTATTGGTAGCACTATACTCTAGGCGTACGGCCAAATGTATGGGGTCTCCCTTGGGAGATATCAATAAGATCCCTACGCCACTTCCTGCCCGGGTGGCTGACCCGTCCACGTATATTTTCCAGACCTCCTCCTCCTTCTCTGCATGAAGTTCGCTTAAGAAATCTGCTAAGGCCTGGGCTTTGATTGCAGTTCTGGGCTGATACTGAATATCATATTCGCTCAATTCAGTAGTCCACTTGACCATCCGACCTGAGACTTCAGGGTTGATCAAGACCTTCCCGAGTGTGCTATTGGTCAGCACTCGGATAGGATGAGCCAGGAAATAGGGTCGCAATCGTCGGGCCATCAACACAAGGACATAAGCTAATTTCTCGAGTGTAGTATACCTACACTCGGCCTCTTTAAATAAATGCCCAAAGAAATAGACCGGCTGCTGCTCGGTCTCTTTCTGGGTTACAAGCACAGCACTCGCAGCTTCCTCAGTAGCAGATAGGTAGACATACAAGGGCTCTCCTTCCTCGGGCTTGGCTAGTATTGGCAGACTGACTAAGTATGCCTTCAACTCTTCGAAAGCTCGGTCACACTCGGCATCCCACTGGAACTTGGAGGCCTTACGTAGGATCTTGAAAAATGGCAGGCTTCGGTCGGCAGACCTGGATATGAATCTGGACAAGGCCGTTATCCTCCCAGTCAGACGCTGAACTTCCTTTAAGTTTTTAGGTGGTGGCATGTCCAGCAGCGCTTTCACCTTGCATGGATTGGCCTCTATCCCTCGCTCGGTCAGGATGTAGCCCAGGAATTTCCCGCTCTTGGCTCCGAACAGACATTTGGTAGGATTGAGTTTAAGGCCATACCTTCGCAGGGTGCAACAAGTTTCTTGTACATCTGCAATGAGGTCGGCAGCCCGGGCAGACTTGATGAGGATGTCATCCACGTACACTTCCACATTTCTGCCGAGCTGCTCTTTAAAGACTTTGTTCATCAGCCTCTGATAAGTTGCCCCGGCGTTCTTGAGTCCGAAGGGCATAACTGTGTAGCAATAGGTACCTTCGGCAGTTACAAAGCTGACCTTTTCCTGATCACCCGGGTGCAGTGGGACCTGGTGATATCCCTGATAGGCATCAAGCATGCAAATAAATTCGCTTCCCGCAGTGGAGTCCACCATCTGATCTATTCGGGGCAGCGGGTAACAGTCTTTTGGGCAAGCTTTGTTCAGATCTCTGAAGTCAATGCAGATCCTCCACTTGTCTCCCGGCTTGGAGACCAGCACCACATTGGCCAACCAGGCCGGGAACTGCACTTCTCGAATGTGTCCTGCTTTCAGCAACCTCTCCACCTCGGCTTGGATTATCTTATTCTGCTCAGGGCTGAAATCTCTTTTTCTCTGCTTCACGGGCCGGGCATCTGGGTACACGTGTAGCTCATGTTCCATAACCTCGGGCCTGACCCCCTTCAGATCTTGTTGAGACCAGGCGAACACATCTTGATTCCGTGTCAAACACTCTATCAGTTGCTGCCGGAGGTCGGGCGATAGCCCTGGAGCTATCCTCACCTTGGTTTCCTCTCGGTCCAACAAGAGTTGGACCTCTTCCTTTTCTTCCGTCATGTCGGCCCAGGGAGAAGGCTGAGAGGTCTGTACCATGTTACAGCCGGCCGGTGCAGGTCGGAAGGTCTTGCTGACTTCCACTCGGACATCATTCACATAGCATCGGCGAGCAACCTTTTGATCTCCTTTGGCCTCACCGACCTGATCTCCTACAGGAAACTTGACCTTCAAATAAAATGTGGACATCACTGCCCGGAATTCATTCAGGGCTGGTCGGCCTAAGATAGCATTGTAGGCTGAAGGGGCGTCCACTATCAAGAAGGTAGACCACCTGGTCCTTCTTAAAGGTTCTTCGCCGAGAGATATAGCTAGCTTGATCTGCCCCAACGGATGAACTTCATTCCCCGTGAACCCGAATAAGGGTGTGGCCACGGGCTGTAGCTCGGACATCTCAATTTGTAGTTGCTCGAATGCCTTCAAGTATAAAATATTCACAGAGCTACCTGAATCCACTATGGTACGGTGGATCTGGTAGTTCGCTATGACCGCCGTGATGACCAGGGCATCATCATGCGGTACTTCTATTCCCTGTAGGTCGGCGGGACCGAAGCTAATCTGTGGTCCCTGAGCTTGGGCGGAGCTGCAGCCCACTTGATAAATGTCCAGGCGTCGGGCCTGCGACTTCCGAGCTCTATTAGAATCTCCGTAGGTAGGCCCGCCCGATATGACGTTGATGGACCCGTGCACGGAATTTTGCTGATTGGCTTGCTCCTCGCTGGCGTTTCCCGGCTCGGGCGAACCAGGAGTCGGGAACAGCTGTCTGGCTATAGGGGCGGCTGGTCGATCTCGAAGCTCGGGCTGATTAGGTGGTGCTCTTCCTCGGCCTCGGCCACCTCCTTGATGAGCTCCTCTCGAACTACCTCGACCGGCACGGCCCCGACCTCTGCCAGCTTGCCAGCAGTCTTGAAGATCGTGTGTATGGCTATTGTGGAAGGAACAATAGGGTTGCCACCTAGTCGGGATGCAGCCCTGAGCTATTTGCTGAACTGTCCCCCTCTCGGCTCCCAGTCGATGTCCTATAGCTCGGGGGCTCCTCAGGGGTCCTCCCGGAGGCACACCCCTCTGATGCTGCTGAGGGTTGTCGGGGGTAGGCCTGACCTCTGGCCTCCTGGCGGCTTGCGCTTCTTCGACGTCCACATATTTGCTAGCTTTCCCTAGAAGGCTTTCAAAGTCCTTCGGGGGTTTGCGGATCAAAGATCTGAAGAACTCTCCCTCTTGCAGGCCTTGCGCGAAGGCACTGACTAAAACCTCGGATGTGGCAGTGGGGACGTCCAGCGCGACTTGATTAAACCTCCTGATATAGGCTTTTAAGGACTCCTTGGGGCCCTGCTTCATGGTAAATAGGTTCAGGCTTGTCTTGTGATGTCTCTTACTGCTAGCAAAATGTTGCAGAAACAATCTCTTGAAGTCAGAGAAATCCCTGATCGATCCCTCTGGGAGCCTGTCGAACCATCGTTGAGCCGGCCCAGCGAGAGTGGTCAGGAAGGCTCGGCACCTAATGCCATCTGGGTATTGATGTAGCATCGAGGCATTTTCAAACTTCTTCAGGTGTTCTTCTGGATCAGTTGCTCCTCCGTACTCAGCGACGGACGGAGGTCTGAAGTGCTTGGGCAGTGGCTCATTCAGGACTTGGCTGGAGAAAGGGCACCCCGTGTGTTCAGTCGGGAACGGCACAAGGGGGGCCTTCCCTTTGCTAGCCCGGGTATGGCTAGATGTAACTTCATGCGGATCTGATTGTCCTGCTCCCTCGGCCGGGCCAAACAGCGCCCGGTGAAAGTGAGGGCTGCCTTCCTGTTGAACTCCTCCCTCAGTGCCTACATGCGCGGTGTGCTCGGCCGGGCCCGGTGGGATAGGTCGGGCGGCTGCTAACTGAGCCTCCGCTAGTTTCCGGGCCCTGGCTTCGATCAGCAGATCCAAGTCCTCTTGTGAAAGAGTGACGGTCACCCGATTGGAATCGCTCATCTTTGACTTTCGATCAGGCGGAAGATTCCCACAGACGGCGCCAAATTTGATCCTGTCGACAAGCGAAGATCGGTTCTCCTTCGTGTGACTCGGTCTAACCAAGCCGACCCGGTCTGCTGTGGTTTTGGAAGGTCGGACCGAAATAGAGCTCTCAATGTAATGGTGTGGTTGTGAATGAATAGCCCCCCTTTTTCTTTGGAGCCAAAGGGGGGGTTTATATAGGGGAAGGAGAAAGGCCTCGCTCGTGCGGGATGTCACATCTCACTAAGGATTAGTTAGGGATTAAGCTAAGTAGGTGGCGATGTGAGACTGACACAGCAGTCTACCACCCTGTGACCCTACTCTTAATTAATTGCTGGGCGGCCACGTCAGATGACGACGACGTCTCTTAACGGAGAGTTTTGACGGAGCCCTTCGAGGGATGAGACTCGAGAACTCGGGCTCGATCACTCGACCTTTAGAGGTCGGTCCCGAGAGCTTAGCCTCGATCGCTCGACCTCGGGAGGTCGGCCTCGAGGGCTCGGCTTCTATCGCTCGACTTCGGGAGGTCGGCCTCGAGAGCTCGACTTCTATCGCTCGACCTCGGGAGGTTGGCCTCGATTGCTCGACCTCGGGAGGTCGGCCTCGAGAGCTCGGCTTCTATCGCTCGACTTCGGGAGGTCGGCCTCGAGAGCTCGACTTCTATCGCTCGACCTCGGGAGGTTGGCCTCGATTGCTCGACCTCGGGAGGTCGGCCTCGAGAGCTCGGCTTCGATCGCTCGACCTCGAGAGGTCGGCCTCGATCGCCCGACCTCGAGAGGTCGGCCTCGAGGGCATGGCCCGGGGTGAACCTGGTTCTGACTTGAGCTTCTGCCAGCCCCGGCCTTGGTTATCCTTGAGCCGGGTTGAACCGGGCTTTCTCCGACCGGGCGCTCGTCCCGATAAAAAACCGCTCGCCCGGATCACCCCTAGATTTAAAGAATTCGGTCAAAATATGACCGAAGGGCATGTAGACTTTCCTATTGACACAATGCGAGAAATGTACAATGGATGTGAATACATGCAAAGCAATGACAATATTTAGTCTCCTCTCCAATGCATACATTATCACCAAATGAGGGAGCCGAATCTTCGACCTCCCCTTGGTGACAATGGGTAGAATACAATTAAGGACAACTTTATACAGTATGTTACTGACTGGACTCATGCGCTTAGCTTCGAAAATACGATCTAGAAGAGGGTGAGGATTATTGAAGTAATAACGATGAACTTGATCCACGGTGACATTTGACAAGGTCAAAGGGTCAATGACTTTAGAAAAACATGTAAATGAGTTTTCAAAAACCCGACAATCTAGAAATGATCCTAATACTGCAAGCGAAAAAGGAATGGTGACTCCCTACACCATGAACTCATACGTCCCATTATCGGGATCACTACATGTAAGGTTTGCATAAAATTCCTTACACAGGTCAATGTTGACGAACTGCTGGCAGTAAACAAGTTTTTCTAAGCCAAAATGGGTGATTATCTCAACAATGTGTGGGGTATTTTCCCGAAAATACGCTTGGTTGAGATATCGACAGTTCATTAACACAAAGTCAGCATTTACAAATCTCTGTCGGTAGAGTTCAGATCGGAACCGAGGAGTCGCAAGATCTTCGGGATGCTGCTGGGATGGTCCCTCACCCATCCTTCTCTTTTGTGCAACCCTAAAATGCAATTACCCCATGCATGTCCCATGAATGACCCAGTTAAAAGGAAAAACAAAGAAAACCATGCAAAATGGAGAGAGTTAGTTATGAATAATAAATTAACTGGGAAAAGTAAATCAAATAACCCGTTACCTTTTCCTTAGTCGTTGCATGATGAATAATGTTCTTGGTTGACTCAAAAACGATGCTCTTCTTGCCCTAAACTCGGATCAAGGGTGAAGGAAGGCTAGGGATATGATCTCAGGACTTGGGGAAGGCCTAGAACAGTTGGGAAAGTCAAGGGAGATGAAAAATCGTAGGGGATGGCGCTGAAACCCTAGGTTCGGCCACCCTCCCCCCCAGTGCAGCTGTTCCTTTTAAAATAATCGCAGATCAGTCGACTGCCCCTGGGTCAGTCGACTGATAAACCATATAGAAAGATCAGTCAACTGATTGGGGGTCAGTCGACTGATGCCTTAGAAATCCTAGTTTCTGAATTGAACTTAGCCAGTCGACTGATCTTGAATTAGTCGACTGGTACCCTATTTTCAGTCTTTCTATCCTAATTTCAGAAACACATAATTAATTCCACCAATCTCCAAAAAAAACTGAAATCCCGTGAAGAGATTTGTGGCACCTATGCCTACTTGGAAAAAATAAGTTTACAAGTAAATCTATTGTCAATCCCAAGTTTGACACGAAATTCAAAACTATCTAATTTATTCAATTTATCCTTGGCCTAAAGTCCTAGTCTTGATCTCTTCTTGATGTATCTTCTCATTTTCTACCACAATGCATCCCTAGCATTGATTTATATGACATCCAGACATTGAAAATCAATTTCCATGCAATATAGTCACATTTTCATCTTTTAATCCATAAAACTCCCTCTTGATGTGCCAAATCTCTAGGATTAAGACTCAAGTGAGTCTTCCAAATCCTTTAGCACATTATTCAGTCCATCTAGTCTTCTTAGAGAAATCCACCTGAGATCCATTGGCCATGGATCCCATTTTGACTCCTAGAGCTCTCCCTTGAGCTCTTAACCCTAGTCACCTCCCTAGGCGACTTATCTATAAAGGCAAGACCACACATGTGTACCTCCGGTACTTCTTGACCTTCAACCCTAACTTTCTTGACTCTATACACCTTGCCCTTGGCCAAATTCTTCTTCTCTCCTTTAAATGGCTTCCCCTTGCCATTTTTAGTCTTCCCCTTGCTATAGTTATATGGCATCCTTACATATGATTTGTCAACAACATTTGATCATGTAGATCGATATCTTAGACCCGATCTATCATTTTCGGGATTTTGACTCCTTGACACCATGCCTAAGCCCCTAGATCTACTAGTGAGTTTACCTAGGTTTTTCTCTAATTTATTAAGTCTTGCCCTCAAGGCTTGATTTTCCATTTCTAGGTTCTTCACCTTAGTATCACCATGTCCACTTTGGACATTTCTAGATCTACCAATTTGTTTAGGCATGTGTCTACCTTTCTTTGGATTAATGCCTTGGTCCTTAGGTTTAAAAATCCTAGGTTTATCATAATACATAGATTCCTTAGGGTGTTGACATACAACATTGATCATATTTCTATCATAATATTTAAAACCAAAATTATGCATATGTAAATAATTTTCATTACTTCTAACATTCATGGAGGAGTTTAAAAAATGCTTAAAGTTAGGGATTACCTCCCTTACCCTTGTAGCTCCCCCTTGATATGAGTTTTTCTTCTTTTCCTTCTTCTCCCACATCCTCAAATACTCCAATTTCTTAAATTCTCCTTTCCTTGAGCACTTGGTGTGGTAATGTCCTAGCTCACTACACGTATAACACCTAATGTGCTTTTTCTCCTTCTTTTCCCTACAACCCATGTTAGAGTTTAAATGAATTGACTTGGGTTTAAGGTTTACCTCCTTTTTACCTAATGGGCACTTGTCCTTGTAGTGTCCCTTTTTGTTGTATCCAAAGCAAATGATGTGGTCTTTAGGCTTTGTTATGGTGGAGGTAGATGCTTCTTCTTGCTCCAGTATTGAAGGTAGTCACTCCTCCCCCTCAATCCTTGAAGTGGAGGTATCCTCTTCTTCCCTTGATGAGATGGATGATCTTTCACTTTCTTGTGCCACTTCACTTGAGGAGATGGATGCCTCTTTTTCTTTTCCCTCTTTCTCTTCTTCTTCGGATGTTGAACTTCTTTCTTCATCCGATTGGTCCTTCTCCTCTTCTTGGACCATTGAACTCATTTCCTTAATTTCTTCCACTAATTGAGCTTGTGTAAGGTTTTCATGGAATGCTACCATCTTGTTCCATAACTCATGTGCACTTTTGTAATCACCTACACCACTAATTATTTCATTAGGCAAAATGCTAAGTAAAATTGAGATTACCGTTACGTTTGCCTTTGATTGTGCTTGTTGCTCCTTATTCCAATATCTTGGTCAGATCTTTTTCCCGTGCTTATCTCTTGAAACTTTAAATGGCTCTTCTAGCATGATCATGTAGTTCCAATCCATACCAAACCAAATCTTTGTTCGCATCCTCCAATACTCGAAATCCTTGCGATCATAGGGAGGTGGAACATTGATGATATCCCTCAACTTTTCTTCAATCATCATCTCCTCTAGCTTTTTGCTCTCTCGGCAATTAATCCGTAGAAGAGCGAACCTTCGCTCTGATACCACTTGTTAGGATCTTACCGTTTGCTAGAGGGGGTGAATAGCAATTTTTCGATCTTTCTTCCTACAAATGTTAGTGCACAAGCGAAATAATAAAAACTAAAACTAACAAACACGAAGAACACATTGATTTACATGGTTCAGAGATGAAACTCATACTCCATGGTTGTCCGTAAGGTGGATGATCCAGATCCTTCGGTGGATGATTCCCCGGAACACCTCCGGCTAGCTCTTGTTGCTCCTTGTGGGTGGAGAAACCTCGCCACAACCCTTGGATAATCCATGAGCACTAGTAGGCTACTAACAAGCTCTAACCAAGCTAGTTTCGTCAAGAAGAAACAACCATAAACGAGTTCCCTTAAATAGAGCTCGAGGCTGATTTGACTGTTACCAGTCGACTGGTCCAGTACCAGTCGACTGGTCGAATTCGAATGCCAATTCAAATTTTGGTCACCGTCAGTCGACTGGTCCTGAACCAGTCGACTGATCGTTCTGTGAACCCTATCAGTCGACTTGTCCCTCACCAGTCGACTGGTCCACTCCCTAAGTCTAGGGCTACTCTTCCCGAGTACATTTCTCTCAGCACTCGACCCCTCACGACTTAGCCCCCCCCAGTACAATTCCCTCAGCACTCGAGACCTCACGAGCTGATTGACTCTTCATCCAGCAGCCTCGATCTGTTGCCTTCAAGCCCTCTTCGACTTTGGCTCCCGTCCCTCAGATGCACATACAAGCCCTCGGCTTACCTCCATGCCATCCTTCACGCATGCCTCGAAGTCCGCTTCCCTCAGCTCATAATTCCTGCTCTAACAGCCTCGACCTGTTGCCTTCAAGCCCTCTTCGACTTTGGCCCTTGTCCCTTAGATGTGCACACAAGCCCTCGGCTTGCCTCCATGCCATTCTTTTCGTACACCTCGAAGTCCGCTTCCCTCGGCTCATCGTCCCTGCTTTGTCCATGGCCCCTCGGATGCGCACACAAGCCCACGGCTTGCCTCCATGCCACCCTTCATCATACCCGAAAACGTCCAACCAAGTCTATGTATATTCTGCAAACCTGCACAGTCACATACACATATTAGATCAATATAAAACCCTAACTTAATCATATTGACACACACATCAAAACCCATGATCCTTCCGATCAACCTTGCGTCGATTGCCCCAACACAAGCTTGCGCCGCCGGCCAAGATGGAGCTCCCAAGCTCACTGGCCACAAGCCTGCCCTCGAGAGGAAGATGAAGAAGAAGAAGGAGAGAAAACTCCTTCTTTCTTACCCAAACAACTCGGAAATCTCCTCCTTCCCTTACCTTGCGTCGCCGCCGCAAGCTCCCTTGCGCCGCCTCCCACCGGCCTGCCGCACACTACAAAAGGGAGAGGAGTTCTCCCCCTTTGTCTAGTAGAGGCTAGCCACCAAGTGGATGAGAGTGGAAGAAGAAAAGAAGAAGAAGAGAGGGTCTCCTCTTCTTGTCGTGACCTAGGAGAGAGATAGGAGGAGAGAAGCCCTGGGTTGATGATTAATTGGTTGATTAAGCCTTGGTTTCTTGATCCCATGGGATATATATAATGCTAAGGTAAGGACCAAGAGGAGGAGTTGAGTCTTGGACCACTAATGGATCTAAAACCAATCCATTAATGAAGATCCATTCTACTAAAGGATCTCCATTGAACTTCCTCACCAACCCCGATATTTTCATATGGGCTCCACCTATTATGAGTACATCCATCCCCCCGTGTTTAAGATATCGTATGCCCGTCGATTAATTTAAATTACTGAATTTTAATTAATCAACTTCTAACTCCTTGACTAGTACCACTCAATCTTATCATCATGTTGGATCAAATCCACCTGCAGGGTTTAACATGATGAACTTTATGAGCTCATCAAGGGGGCATCATCATCCCGACTCACTAGGACACGATTTCCATCAATAATCAACGGCACACCATATAATTAATATTATTTCCCAACTTATCGGGTCTATCGATTTAGCAGAATAAATCTCGCCTATTGGTAAATCAAAGAAATAAATATTAACTATACGTGCCCGTTATTATATCGAGATTTAGGGATTGTACTCCATAATAATCCGAGGTCCAATCCAATTATTAAGTCAGTACAAATTGGATGACCTCTAGTTTTGGTTCTGCTCAATGTACACAAAGCACACTAGTGCAATTCTATGGTCAAGACAAACCACACCTAATTAGACTACAACCATCCCGATGGTTTGTTCAATTCCATCTCGATTGTGAGCCTCTACTTAAACTAGGCAAGGGACTAATAATATGATCTTCTGTGTGTCACCACACACCATGTTATCTATAATGCAAAGTATTGGACTTTTATGCATATACTAATATAGATACGCATCTGTGTTGTTGTGATTCTCTTTTCAAAATGTAGATGATCTTATATATATAAAAAGAACAAGTCTTTTAGTATACACATCTAACAAGAGAGTCTACATATATGCATAATCTACATAAAGGACAAGACTAAATAAAACCAAAGTAAATCTGTCAGCCTTATTAGTAATATTAATTACTAAAAAAAATCTAAATATCTTGTTATAGTTTAACATACCTCAAAAAAAAACTACTCGTCACCGGCAGTTGGGTCTTGAGTCTCCTGTGACTCAAAATCGTGCTGTGCTTGTGTTGGAGGGGTGAAAATAGCTATGACCACCAACATATGATCCATCAATTTTTTATGGCTGGCCTCTCTCCTCCGATCGCCCTCCGCCCTCTTCCTATCCTCCTCCGCTCTCCTCTGCTCCTCCTCAGCTCTCCTCTACGCCTCAGTGGCTATCCACTAATCCATCTTCCGATCCATGGAGGCAATTTGAGAGTGCAGTTCTTGATTTTCTTATCGTAAAGACTGCACCTCAGAAGAAGAAGCAGACGAAGTGGCATGACCCCTGGGCATCCTTAAACGATCGAATGCAACTTTCGCCTGTGAGCCAAGCCCATAGAGGGGGAGTTTTTGGTCCCTCCACCGACAACATCATAATATATCTCATTCAACTGGTCAGTGGATAAAATCTGTGACTCCCCCCCTCTATCGATGGCTGAGATGCCTCAACCACTCTATTTGTAATTTGATCATGTATGAAAAAAGATTATCAGATTAATATTTAAATTGTATACAATTACTAACGTTAATAAAGATAGAAACAATTAAATAAAATAAAGATAATAATTATAAGTGTATCGCCTATGATCGAGAATCGACAAATGTCCCATCTTTCTTCTTAGGGGTCTTCAAAAAGACCTCCGTACAAGTGCGCTGGCGAGCAAGATCTCGTTCCTGTATACACAAATTTATTAGAGGCTAATTATATGATTTTTGTAATTGATAAATGCAAAATTTACTTGCAATAAGGTAGCTTTGAATTAAACTCACCAAGTCCATGGTATGCTCAACAATAGATTTAGATCCAGATGAATGTCGGGTTGTTTCGGTGCTCGAGCCACCTGACTCTATATTTCTGTTGGCTCAAGCCTTTTCAGCGTTTTCCTTCCATCTTTGTTCATCCCAGGTGGTCGTCCATACACCCCAGGCCTCGACATTAACATACGGCGGTCGCGTCGCCTTCTTTCTTAAATAATACATGTGGTCTCGGTACGCACAATAAATATTGCAGGTATTCTTAAATTCTGCCTCGTGTCCGTCCTCCCATGTATACTTTTTCTGCAATGCAAATTATTAAAATGAATTTATAAAATTTTAGAATATTAAATATATTAAATATACTTACTACAAATTCATTATAGTAAAATGCTTTGGTCTCCTCATTAACATGTCTCCATGTCAGACCTGTAGCACACATTCTTTCATTAAATTTTCCAGTAATATACGATGACACTTGGTGGTCATCCGGAGTGAATCTGCATAAAAATTATTAAAAGATTCAAAATATATTATAACTAAAATCATATATGAACATAATTACTATTAATAAAAAATACTTACGATTCTCCACAATTTTTAGAACCTTGTAGCCACGGAGTGGTGCCTGCTGCTGCTGTGCCATAATTATATCTACAAAAAAACTACAATAAATCATAATAAAGTATGGAGACATGATCATATAAATAAGAAATAAAATTAATGCATAACTTACATGATAAACAAAAAACATGATATCCTATCATAATTAAGATCAAATTAATCAATAGTAGCAGCTTCTAAATCCTCATCGCTAGACTCTGTTAGTTCAACAACTTCATCACTACTGGGCATATCTCCATCATCTATATCCTCATAAGTGACGTTAATATCTACAAGTAATTGAGATGTAGATTCGAGTTGTGAATCAACTGAATATCTCTCCACATAATCATTCTAAAATGCATCATGGTTAACAGCAATGAGGGTGTTCGGCATTTCTATGGTTGAGCGAGCCTTCATTCGACAAACAGACAACCATTGACTAGATCTTCGTCTTCTCGTAGGGTATTCAAGATAAAAACTTGACTCACTTGGACTCCGAAGATGAAAGGCTCAAATTTATTGAACCTTTTGTTGTCATTAACCTCAACTAAATTATAATTTAGATGTATTCAAGTACCTGTTCTTAGGGTCGGATCAAACCATGCACATTTGAACAACACACATCTTTTTAAAGGTAATGCAGGGTATTCCACCTCTATGATTTCATCAAGTATACTATAATAATCAAACTCAATGTTACAATTCTCCATACATCATTTGACGTATATACCAGAATTAAAGGTTAATCTACTTGATTCTCGATGTCTAGCATGAAATTTGAGGTCATTAACATAGTAACCAGAGTAAACCATTATTTTATGCAGAGGACCTAATGCAAGAGTCAATATCCTATCATCTTCGACATTTGAAATTCTATGATCTTTCACTTATAAAATTAATTTTAATATAAATTAGGAGATTGAATAATATTTGATATAACTAAAAAATTATTAAATTAAAATTGCTTTAACTTAAATATATTTGGAACCATAATGCAAATTTGTCTCTAGCTTTGCAGCTATCTCACTTGCACCAAATGATGGATTTTACAAATATAGTTGTTGTTCGTATAAGCTGACAAAGAATTACAAATAAAATTAAAACATTTTAAATCATCATCGTAACATTTTAAAATTAATGATAGTTTTATTAGAGAAGTAACTTACTTTATATATGGTTTGACTTCATGACAGTTTAAAAGTATATATTTTCTGACTGCATGATATTCCTGTTCGGTTAACCATCTAGATGAAGATGCACCAATTGCCTTGCTAGGATACTTGAAAATAGAAAGCATCAATGGGTCTGAATAATCTAATTTTAACTTCTTTTCTTTCATCCACACTTGCACATTCGAACAATGTACTTATTTATGTCATCAGAACTAGGTTGAGAAACTGGTAGAAATCCATAACTGTCAATTTGTTCAATAATATTTTCACCTGAAACAATCACTGGAGGAGATTTTTTCACTACAACATTCTTTAGGATTTTTTTTATTTGGCCTAAAAGGGTGATTAACAGGTAAAATTTATGATGGTTATCGAACCAAGATACCTTCCCACTGCAAGGTAATGAAAATGCATCAGACTCCATCATGCAATGTGGGCATGCTAATTTTTCAGATGTACTCCATCCTGACAACATCAAGTATGCTGGAAAATCACTAATTGTCCATAATAATGTAGCATGTAATGTAAAATTAGTTTTACTTACAATATCATAAGTCAAGGACCCATTATTCCATAAATCATTTAACTCAAAAACCAGAGGTTGAACGAAAATATCTATCTTCTCTTTAGAATTGGTTGGACCAAGAATCAATACAGTAAGGTGTAGGACCGGTGCCGTCAATAGAGGGAGGGTGAATATCGATCGTGGAAGTCTTTCGGAAATCTTCGTAAAGCTTTCGTTCTAGACTTAGGATATTAGTAGCGCAGCGGAAAAAGTAAATAAAAGAAATAAAGCAAGACAGTGACACGGCGAATTTTTACTTGGTTCCCGACCCCCCAGGGTCAGTACATCCAAGGCCTATGCACGGGAACGCCCGTCCACTATTGGTCTCCTTCCCGAACTTTCCGGAGGCGGAGAAACCCGACTTACAGTGCAAGATTTACAAGCAATAATATAGAAAATAAAGTGCGGAATAAGTAAAAGCGAACCGAACAAAAATTTGAAACTCGGCCGATCTGGACCTCCGAAGTGCCGCGCACTTCCTCTTGGAGCCTTCCGGTCGTAGAGCCTCGTTTCTGATGCGTTGCAGTCGCACAGAATGATCAGAACAGTACTTGAAAGTCGTGTCTGAAGCAGAGGGGTCGAAGCCCCTTATAAAGGCCTCCTGGGGGCGCCCCGGACGCTGGGGGCGCCCCGGACGCTGGGGGCGCCCCGGAAGACTCGGTCAACTCTTATCCTTGCGCCTACTTCGTTGCAGGTGATAAGACCTTTGACCAGGGCGCCCCGGACATCCCGGGCGCCCTCTGGAGCGCTTATCCTTTGCTTCTGGCTTCAAAACAGCAAAACAGTGTTTTAGTACTGCCTGGGGGCGCCCCCAGCACTGGGGGCGCCCTGGTGCATGGGGGCGCCCCCACTGCTGGGGGCGCCCTGCTTAGGGCCTCCAACACCTTTTAGCCTGGTTTAACTGCTTTGTCTCCAGTTCTTGATACCTGCAAGATACACACACACAAAGCATGGATACATATAATGTTAGCCTTAGGGACTTGGTTCGGACTTCGGATTTGCACGAAACCCTAGGTCGAACCGGCACAAGTTCCCATCCCCGAGAACTCACCCTTCACCTACTCCTTTCAGGAGACGGTTGCCACCCAGCCCTTCGGGTGGACTTTTACTTAGCTTCCGATTACTCCGGATCTCGAGACGCCCAAACCCTGACCCATCTCTACTCCTGTCCTTAGTCATCGCTCAGCTAAGTTGCTTAGTCCCTCGGACCAAGTCTTCATTTCCTAGCAATCCTTCGCCAGGTGCCTAGCAGCCCTTTGCTAGGTCTTCTATGCCTAGTAGTCCTTCACTAGGTGCCTAGCAGCCCTTCGCTAGGTCTTAGGGTTACGATTCCTAGCAGCCCTTCACTAGGTTCCTAGCAGCCCTTCGCTAGGTCTTGGGGTTACGATACCTAGCAGCCCTTCGCTCGGTGCCTAGCAGCCCTTCGCTAGGTGCCTAGCAACCCTTCGCTAGGTCTTGAGGTTTTGATACCTAGCAACCCTTCGCTAGGTGCCTAGCAGCCCTTCGCTAGGTCTTTAGGGTTCCGATGCCTAGATTAACTAGGACTTTTCTTCAACTAAGGTTACTTCTCTTTTACTCCCCTTTATCTGTTCAATATATCACTGACTTAAGTGAATTGTCAAACATTAAAACACTTAAAGAGGAACATTATTGATGCAACTTGCACCAACAATCTCCCCCTTTTTGATGTTTGACAATAACTTAAGTTAGATTGGTTTAAAGGGGCTAACTTACTGTCCTTGGGGTAAAAATGAAAAAAATGATATAAGTTTTAACACTACATTTTTGATCTTTGGGGAAAATATTTCTAACTTGAGCACACACCTCTCCCCCTTTGTCATACATCAAAAAACAAAAGAAAATACTTGCACCAACATTGAAAACCTTTGGTTCTTTGTGAAAATACTTAGTGCAAAATTTTGAAAGCATTGTATTTTGAAAGATATATTGCAATTTTTGAAAAAAATTGAAAAAGATGCTATGCGCTTTGAAAAGTACTAGTACTTTGAAAAATTATGTAATTTTTGAAAAATATAAGAACCTTAAAAAAATGCATTAAATTTTTGAATGATTAAGTACTTTTGAAAAGTGCATAACTTTTGAAAGAATGCTATTTTGGAAAATATAAATGTTATGCATATTTTGCAAATACTAACTATTTTTAGCAAAGATGAGACTTTGAAAAATATAAGTAATTTTTGAAACATCATATTTTACTTGACTAGGATTCTTTTCCAGTCTGACACAATCCTAGGAAACCTTGTTAACTACAAGGATAATTTCCTAAGTGTCCTGAAAATTTTTCAAACTCAAGTAAATATTAACAGAATTTTTTAAAAAAATGATAATGCTTTTGAAAATATATGCTAGTGCAATTTGAAAAATGTGTGAACTTTTGAAAACTCAATATTTTACTTGACTTGGTTTATTTTCCAGTCTGACACTATCCTGGGAAACCTTGTTGAATACAAGGACATTTTCCTAAGTGTCCTGGACATTCTCCAACCCAAGTAAACATTATTTCAAAAATAATTTCATAAGTCACACAAATTTTAACAAATAGAATACTAGTATTTTGAAAGACTTAGATTTTGAAAATATGAAAACATGTTATTAAATAAGTCTTTTAATTTGACCTCCCCCTAAACTTGACTCAGTCCTGGGAAGCTTGTTGACCACAAGTACTCTTCCTCTGAGTCTTAAGGTTTGATTCTGATTAAGAAGAATTATTTAACAAAAATGGATAATTGAAAAACTTTTTATGAAATTCTTCTTTTGACTCTAACTCCCCCTAAATTTGACACGTCCTAGGAGTCCTTGAAGATCATAAAGTGGACCTTTCCTCTGTGTCTTTAGGGTTTATCAAAGTCAAAGAACCGATAATTTTTAAGTAGATAAATTTTGAAGCCACAATTTGGAAAGAAGATAATTTTGAAAACATATGTAATGCAAATTAAGGTGCAGTTTTCGAAAAATATTTTTAATAAAAAGAACAAAACACTCCCCCTGCATCCAACACCGTTTGACTCTATCTAAGTGCCTTAAGGAACTTTAGTGTTGTCCTAAGAGGCTTGTGTCTAATTGCGTGAGTCAAACAATTTTTGAAAAAATATAATTTTGAAAAATATATAATATGTATATTCAACCAGACAAGCATGAATTCCATAAAAACATTATTATGTTGAAGCACTATTTTGAAAATATATTTTTAGAAAAATATTCTAATGATTTTGAAAAACAATTTTGAAAAATATTTTTCAATTTATTAGTCCTTAACATCTCACCCATTTTAGATGTATCAATACAACAAGCATGATTGCCTTGTGAGATGCTTGAATCATTTTTCTTTAATTTATTTTTCAATTCTAAGATTTAATTGAAGCTTGTGTTAGATTTGAATTTGACAAGAAATAACTTGAATTTGAATTTCAAAAATTGGCTTCCAGGTCTTGGCGAGGCGCTAGGCCTTCTTTGGCTGTAGCCTTATTGGATCATCAACCCTTTCCTTGACAAAGCCTTTTAATGAAATTTCATTTTCAAGATTACTTTTTGAAAAGTTCTGGTCTAACTAGTTTGGATCTTGGATCGGTAGCTTCGGCTAGTTTCACCAGTCTAAAGAGACCAAGTATACTTGATCTTATTAGAATTGACTTCCCTAACGTACTATCATCTCACCGCCACCCAATACTAGGTTGATCAAGTTTCAATTATTCTTTTTCCTATAGCCGTTCTAATATATGCATAAAATTTAAATATGAATGACATGTCATATATTTTAAAAGAATAGCAAATGCATGTCATGGCAGTTATGCATGAGTCAAACAAGTCAAATAATTTTATTTAAGTTTCTAAAATGTATCAAATTCCCGATTTGATACATGTCGAGTGAACCTGCGAATATGACAACCCACTTTGACATATTTAATGTTATTAATTTTAATTGTTATACTTTGGATAAAATTTTACTTTAGTTTGAGTTTAAGTTATTTAAGTTATACCTTTGACCATTTTTTTGTATTATAAAAGCTATCAGTCATTATATTATTAGCAGAAAGCAACTCTGATATCAATAGACGTATGTCATCGTAACATCTTTTTGAAAAATGATGTTCTGCTTTCAAATTTAATAATTTTGCAGTAGCTAATAGTTAGGAATTGTAGGACCGGTGTCGTCGATAGAGGGGGGGGTGAATATCGATCGCGAAAAACCTTCGTGGAACTATCATAATACTATAGTTCGTTCTGAACTCAAAGCGTTAGTGCAGCGGAAGATAAATAAAGAATAAAATAAAAGCAATACACAATGACACGCGGGATTTATTTACTTGGTTCCCGACCCCCCTGGGTCAGTACGTCCAAGGCCTATGTACTCGGCGTGAGTCCACTATTGGTCTCCTTTCCGGAATTTCTGGAGGCGGAGAAAACCCGTCTTACAGTTTACAATTACAATAAAAAAGATATTGAAAGTTAAAGTACGGAACAAGTAAAAGCAAACCGAATACGAATATGAAACTCGGCCGATCTGGACCTCCGAAGTGCCGCGCACTTCCTCCTGGAGCCTCCCGGTCGTAGAGCCTCGTCTTTAGCATATTGTCGACGGTCAGAATGATCAGAACAGTACTTGGAAATCGTTATTCGAAACTTGGGGTCGAGGGCCCTTTATATAGGGCATGGGGGCGCCCGGGACGTCGGGGGCGCCCCCCACGTGGCCTTTGATCCGCCAACTCCTCGGTCAGCGTCTGATCCCTTTATCTTCGGGATCCGCTTTGACCGGAGCGCCCGGGTTGACCGGGTCAAATCTCATCCCTTTGCTTCGCTGGCTTCTGGTTCGAGGCTTGCGCATGGGGGCGCCCGGGACGATGGGGGCGCCTGGGAGCACGGGGGCGCCCGGGAGTTGTACTGTCGAAGCCTCTTTGCTTTTGTTGTGTTTTGTGTTCACCTTGGGGGCGCCCGGGACACTCCGGGCGCCCTGGTCAGCTATTGCCTCATCCCTTTGAGGCTCTCTGAGCTGCAGACACACGTTCCTTCGGTCCTGCATCCAGGGTTAGACCAAAACACAAGGAAACAATAAAATATTTATTTATACAGCCTTAGCTGTCTTGGTTCTGACTTCGGGCTTCCCCGAAACCCTAGGTCAAATCGGCACGAGTTTCTATCCTCGAGAACTCGCCCTTCACCTACTCCTTTCAGGAGACGGTTGCCACCCAGGCCTTCGGGTGGACTTTTGTTTAGCTTCCGATACTTCCAGACCTCGAGACGCCCAAACCCTGACCCGTCTCTACTCCTGTCCTTAGTCATCGCTTAGCTAAGTTGCTCAGTCCCTTGGACCAAGTCTTCATTTCCTAGCAGTCCTTCACCAGGTGCCTAGCAGCCCTTCGCTAGGTCTTTGTTACCAAGCGGTCCTTCGCCTGGTGCCTAGCAATCCTTCGCCAGGTCTTCTATGCCTAGCAGCCTTCGCTAGGTGCCTAGCAGCACTTCGCTAGGTCTTCTATGCCTAGTAGTCCTTCACTAGGTGCCTAGCAGCCCTTCGCTAGGTCTTAGAGTTACGATACCTAGCAGCCCTTCGCTAGGTGCCTAGCAGCCCTTCGCTAGGTCTTAAGGTTTCGATACCTAGCAGCCCTTCGCTAGGTGCCTAACAGCCCTTCGCTAGGTGCCTAGCAGCCCTTCGCTAGGTGCCTAGCAGCCCTTCGCTAGGTCTTAGGGTTTCGATGCCTAGATTAACTAGGACTTTTCTTCAGCTTTGGTTACTTCTCTCTTACTCCCCTTTGTCTGTTCAATGTATCATTGACTTAAGTGTATTGTCAAACATTAAAATACTTAAAGAGGAATATCATTGATGCAACTTGCACCAACAGGAATGACCTGAAGGAATACCTTCCCACACTTCTCTTTCACTGGCCTTTAACATTTCAAATAATTGTTGATATTCATGTGTTGGTATTTCATCTACTTGAGAATACTGAACAACATTCATCGCATCCTGAACCATTATTTACATTTCAATATTAGTTGTTGAATTAGGTGCAACAACATGTCTATCAGAAGTTGAACCAGCAGAAGGCCCAATTAGTTCATACACATAGGGTTCTCCGTGACAATACCAATTATAGTAATTTGGCACAAATCCATTTCTACATATATGAACTCTCACAATATCTTCATCACGAAAGGCTCTATTTCTGCATTTCTTGCGATTACACGGACACCTTAATTCAGCATCATTCATACATTCTGGATGACTCATAGCAAAGTTGACAAAATTTTTAAGTTCAGAAACAAAATCATCTCTGATAAATCCATTTTCTAATCGATTGTACATCCAAGCATGATTCATATACATTGTTGCTTGTCTAATAATGAGTAATTCAACTTTAGAATGATAATACCAAATACTAATGCTTACAATTCTAAACATATATTAATTAAATATAATACATTATCTCCTAATTCCTACCAATTATAGAAATTATCAATCTAAATCGTAAATTAATAACAAAATTAATTGTTCTAATATAAATTTGTAAACAAGTAAAATAACTATCAAATAGAAATATATACATGAAATGATATATACGTCCCGAAGAAAAGTAGCAACTATAGTAACCTATAAGAGTAAAAATTAAATCTAATTAATAACAAATTATTGCAAACTTCGATTAACAAATAAATCTAATTAATTTGCCCCCGGCAAGGCATATGAGCCACTGGGCCGCCGGTGTGCCCACTGGCCCACCGTCGTGCCAAATGGGTCGCCGACGTGCCCGGACGTGCCGGCTGGGCCGCCACAGGCCGCTGACCCGCCTGCGGCCACGACCGATGCCCCGCCTACGGCCGCCAGCCGATGGCCCGCCTGCGGCCGCCAGCGGCCACGACCGATGGCCCGCTTGCGATCGCCAGCGGCCACGGCCGGTGCGGTTGGCCCTCCTGAGGCCGCTAGCGGCCACGACAGAGGTGGCTGGCCCGCCTGTGGCCACGGGCGAGGCAGCCGGGGTCGCCAGCGCCCAAGGCCGAGGCAGCTGCGGCCGCTATAGACATGCCGACGCCGGCACCGAGGAGACGAAGGAGAGAAATCGTACCGATGAGGGGAGGAGACCGTGCACGCCGAGAATCGCCAAGAGAAGAAGAATGATCGCATGGGGGAAAAAGAGAAGCCCCGTGCCCTAACTTATCCACGCTTACTAACGAAATCCATATTCAGTCGGTAGCCACCAACGGAATTGATATCCCGTCAGTATTATCATCCACGTGGCAAAAAACAACGCCGCCAAAACATAAATTTTCGGCGCCAATCCCTGCTTTTACCGACGGAACGATTGTTCCGTTGGTGGTTCCCGACGGAACAGGCGTTCCGTCGGTAGATCCCTAAATCACCAGAACGTAAGTTTTTTTACATCAATCCCTAAATTTTTCGACGGAAAATATTTGTCGTTGGTATATACCAACTGAATTATAATTCCATCAGTAATTCATCAATTCCAACGAAAAATTAAACCCGACACCTAAATATACCGATGGAAAATTTATTCTGTCGGTATTTGCCAACAGAATATGAATTCTGTCGGTAATTACCGACGAAAAATTTATTCCGTCGGTAATTTCGTCAGTAAATTTAGTATTTCTTGTAGTGTGAATTTAACTTCCATATTTTAGTCTAATTCTCCTGATTATATTCATGTCCTCAAATATCAATTTGAATTAATATATTGAGAGTAGAGTTTTTCAGAACACGAATTTGATTATTTGAAAAATCGAATTCGTATTCAAAAAATAATTACTCTCAATATATTAAGTCAAATTGATATTTGAGACCGTGGATATAATCATGAGAATTAGACGAATACACAGGAAATAGTTTCACGTCAATCCGAGGTCTTTTGGTCCATCAGTCGATTTTGAGCAAAACCGACTTATGAACCAAATGAACAGGTTGATGGACCAAACTATCTCGAATTGACATAAAACTAACTTCTATATTTTAGTTTAATTCTCCTGATTATATCCATACCCTTAAACATCAAATTGATCTAATATATTAAGAGTAGTGATTTTTTGAACATGAATTAAATTTTTCAAATAATCAAATTCGTGTTTAAAAAATCACTGCTCTTAATATATTGGGTCAAATTAATGTTTGAGGGTGTGGATATAATCAAGAGATTTAGATTAATAAATAGGAGTTAGTTCCATGTATGATCCGGGCGAGTGGTTTTGGAGGGGGATCGAGGGTCCGATCGGGTCCGGATTGGATCCGGCCTGGATCAAGGAAGATTAGGCCGGGTGGGCCTCGGTCCAATGAACCAAATATGAATCTGAACAAGAAGAATAGAGGTCTAGACAGATAGGGCCCTGGGCCTCGGCCACTCGGGGCTGGTCACCCAAGGTCGGCCACTCGGGGCTGGTAACCTGAGGTCGGCCACTCGGGGTCGGTCCTCCGACGTCAGTCGTCCAAGATTGGCTACTCGGGGCTGGTCACCCGAGGTCGGGCACTCGAGGTCGGTCCTCCGAGGTCAGTCATCTGAGCTCGCCCACTCGGGGCTGGTCACCCGAGGTCAGTCATCTGAGCTCGGCCACTCGGGGCTGGTCACCTAAGGTCGGCCACTCGGGGCGGGTCACCCGAGGTCGGCCACTCGGGGTCGGTCCTCCGAGGCTATTCATCTGAGCTCGGTCATTCAGGTCGGGTGTCTCCAGCCGAACGACCCGAGGCCGCCCCATGAATGAAAATTGATCAAGACCTAGGCTCATCCGACCGACCCAGACTGTAAGTTAAGGTGAGGGGACCGAATGAACATAAGCGACTAAAGAGCCACCTTCGCAATAATGATATGGCAAACCTTTGACACAATCATTATCTGACAGAGCCGCCTGACAGAGCCGCCAAATGTTAATGAGAATTAGAAGAGGCGGTTCAGATAGGGTGTCAGGCGGCTGTGTCAGTCTCATAGGGCCACTAAAGCTGTCACTGGCTCAGCCTGCCAAGTGACCCATCCTTAATGGGACAGGACAGCACTGACATGGCAGAGAGCTTTCCCTCCCCTATATAAACCCCCCTTTGGGCTCCAAAGGGGGATCGCTGCCATTTGTAACCATCAACTCCACTTTGAGTGCCCGATTCCAGTCCGACCCGAGTGAGTGGAATCTGACCCATAGTAAATCCCGAGTCCGACCCCTCGTGCTGCAGTAGACCGGGTCGTCTTTGTCAGACCGAGTCAGCCAAGCGAGAACCGATCTTCACTTGTCGACAGGATCAATGTCAATCCGAAGTTGTTTAGTCCATTAACCGATTCGTTTGATCCATCAGTCGATCTTGGGAAAAATCGGCTGATGGACCAAACGACCTTCAATTGACATAAAACTAGCTCCTATGTATTTATGTAATTCTTCTTATTATATCCACACCCTCAAACATCAATTTGACATAATATATTGAGAGCAGTGATTTTAAATACGAATTTGATTGTTCAAAAAATTTAATTTATGTTAAAAAATCACTACTCTTAATATATTGAGTCAAATTTATGTTTGAAGGCATGAATATAATCAGGAGAATTAGATTAAAATATAGAAGTTAGTTTCATGTTAAGAGGTAGTTTGGCCCATCAATTGTTCGTTTGATCCATCAGTCGGTTTCAGATTGATATGAAATTAGTTCTTGTGTATTCGTCTAATTCTCCTAATTATATCTATACATTCAAATATCAATTAGACTCAATGTACTTAGAGTAGTAATTTTTTGAACACGAATTAGATTTTTTGAACAATGTGTTCTAAAAATCACTACTCTCAATATATTGAGTCAAATTAATATTTGAGGGTATGAATATAATCAGGAGACTTAGACTAAAATATAGAAGTTAGTTTCATGTTAATCCGAGGTTGTTTGGTCCATCAACCGATTTTATCCAAAATTTAGCTGATGGATCAAACGACTTCGGATTGATATAAAACGAACTTCTATATTTTAATTAATCTAATTCTATTGATTATATTCACACCCCCAAATATTAATTTGATTCAATATATTCAGAGTAGTGATTTTTGATAGGGCAATCTATAGTCCGGAGTGACCAAGTGTTTTGATGTTTGGGCAAAGGGTTTAAGTTAGGTTCACCCTTGTGTTTGATGTGTGTATTTGAGTGTGCAGGTTTGCAAGATACACATGGACTTAGCCGGACGGCTTCGGGACCGGTGAAGGATGGCATGGGGAGACGAGCCATGGGCTTGCATGCATCCAAGGGGCCGCAGACAAAGCAGGGACGATGAGCCGAGGGAAGCGCACTTCGAGGCATATGCGAAGGATGACATGGGGAGATGAGCTGTGGGCTTGCATGCATCCGAGGGACGAGAGCCAAAGTCGAAGAAGGCTTGAAGGCAACAGGTCGAGACTGCTATAGGAAGGGTTAGTTGAGTCGTGAGGGTCCAAGTGCTGAGAGAATTGTCCTCGGGAAGGGAAACCTTAGGTTTAGGGGTGGACCAGTCGACTGATGCTTGGATCAGTCGACTGATGAAGTGTACAGAAAGATCAGTCGATTGATCTTGTGATCAGTCGACTGATGCTGACTAGAATACGAAGCATCGGTCTGTAACGTTCGAATCCAAGTGGACCAGTCGACTGGTGCTTGACCAGTCGACTGGTAACAACTCTTTTCAGCAATGAGCTCTATTTAAGAGAGCTCGATTTGGCTGGGAAAGAGTTGACGAAATAAGCTTGGTTAGAGCTTATTAGTGGTCTTCTAGTGCTCAGGTATTGTCGAGAGATTGTGGCGAGGTTTCTCCACCCACAAGGAGCGACAAGAGCTAGCCGGAGGTGTTCCGGGGAGTCATCCACCGACGGATCAGGATCGTCCACCTTACGGACAGCCGTGGAGTAGGAGTCTTATCTCTGAATCACGTAAACGGTTTGTGTTAGCGTTTATTTATTTGTGTTATTAGTATTTCCGCTTACGCTTGCTAATAGGTGTAGGAAGAAAATCGAAAAGTAGCTATTCGTCTCCCTCTAGCTAAACGACATGGTCTCAATAATTTTTTGAACACGAATTAGATTTTTTGAACAATTAAATTCATGTTCAAAAAATTACTACTCTCAATATATTTAGTCAAATTGATGTTTGAGAGCATGAATATAATTAGGAGAATTATACTAAAATATAAAAGTTAGTTTTATGTCAATCCGAGATTGTTTGGTCCATCAACCGGTTCGTTTAGTCCATTAGTCGATTTTGTCTAAAATTGACTGATATATCAAACGACTTCAGATTAACATGAAACTAGTTTCTATACATTTATCTAATTCTTCTAATTATATTCACACCCTCAAACATCAATTTGACCCAATATATTGAGAGCAATGATTTTTTAAACAAAAATTCGATTGATCGAAAAATTAAATTCATGCTTAAAAAATTACTACTCTTAATATATTAAGTCAAATTGATATTTGAGGGCATACATATAATCAGGAGAACTAATTATACATAAGAATTAATTTCATATCAATCCGAAGTCATTTGGTCTATTAGTCAGTTTTGCATTCCAATGCTAGGGTAAAATCGACTGATAAACCAAACGAATTCGGATTGATATGAAAATAGTTCCTATGTGTATGATTAGTTCTCCTGATTATATCCCATGCATGCCCTCAAAATCAATTTGACTCAATATATTAAGAGTAGTAATTTTTTAAAGAGCAATGATCATAAGGAGAATGAAAATGAGAGGGTGAAAAGTATAGTGAATAATGTGGCATGACGTGGCATAACGTGACATTTTACATGCACACGCCCGATTATCGCTTGAACATCATCGGCGGCCTTCGGTCGCCGCCCCAAATCAAACTATATCCTGGGGGGCACGGTGAACCCGTCAGAGATCGTTGTATGCAAAGTGTCACATCATTCACTATGTTTTTCACTCTTCCATTTTCACTCTCCCTATCATTTTTCCTTTTTAAATATGAATTTAATTTTTCGAACAATCGAATTCGTATTTAAAAAATTATTACTCTACATATATTAGGTCAAATTAATATTTGAGGGCGTAGATATAATCAAGAGAAATATATATATATATATATATATATATATTCGATTATTTTTAAAAATCAGCATATTATTTTTTTTAGCAGCGTAAAATCAGTAGACTATTTTTGTTTTTTTAGCCGTGAGATCAGATGCCAAATGATTCAACTTCTGAAAAATCATTAGTCGATTGAGTGACGGATGAAAATTATCAATTGATTGCCAGGATAAAATTAAAAATAAATACATAATTTTATAATTTCGAAATTATCTTAGATGATTTAAATATTTTACAAACTTAACTATGTAGTTAAGTAAATTAGCGTAAAAAAAATGCCCAGCCTGCGAACAACCGAGCTTGTTCTCTTCCTGACAACTTTCTTTGGAAGTCAACAGATCAAGGCAGATTTATTAACAACGGCGTTGTTTGGATTCGCAAGTTTCTGAATCACGCCGACAAGCCCGCCGTGTACTTAACTCCGGTGGCCGGCAGCCAAAAGTCACCATCTATGAACTGAGCCACCGTGAAGTCGGCGGCGATGGCTGGGTCGGTCAGCACGTGGTACCCGGCCCATTTGACCCGCTTATCCAGAACCGAACCCGGCCCATTGTTCATGTACTCCGCGTAGTAGAGCGTGTCCAGCGCGAAGTTCTGGTCCCACTCGAGCCAGCCCTCGGGCCGGAGAATCGGTCCGAGATAGGACTGCATGAACACCACCCGCGAGTACTCTTTCCACGGCCGCCCCAAGTACGTCGCCGTGTCGTTGGTGAGGTCGGCCTCGCCAGTGACGTTGCAGAACTGGAAGGAGAAGCCGGTGTTCTGGTTGGGGTCACTCCGTCCCTGCGCGGTGAAGGCGTTCTTCTGGTTAGGCAGCGGCAGACGCGCGGAGAGCAAGCAGTTCTGGAACACGGCGGCGGCGTCGCCGAACACGAAGTCGATGGTGCCGGAGATGCGGCAGTCGCGGTAGAACTGGCGGAGGGAGTGCGCGTAGAGCGTGTCCTGGTACCCGGTAAACTCGCAGCGGTAGTAGACGGAGAGGTCGGAGTTGGAGCGGAGCGCCACCGCCTGGTGATTTTCCGGCCCCGCCGTGTTCGCGATCGTCAGGTCGCGCGCGATGAACCGGCTGCCCATCACCGCTGTGCAATGGATGTTAAAGTCGTTAATTTATGTTTCCTACCGGTTCGCTTAAACCGAACCGTTCCGCTGCATAAAATTTAAAGTACAGGCACCAAGCAAATCTCCCCGGCCGGGTACTTCTGCTACGGCAGGAAGAAATGGTCCGTAGGCCGACCATTAGAACGGGTAAATGATGATGTAAAAGATTCTGGTGTCATGAAAATACGTAACGATCCCTGCAAGGCTGCCAAGGTCACTGCGGCGCACGTGAACGCCGTATTGCATGCTTAAAACGACCGGCGTGGAAATGTCCCAAATTAGGTTATTTATTTTTTAAATCAAAATTTAAAGACCTTAAATGTTAATTAAATGGATTGAAAGATAATTTTAAGGCAGTTAAAAGGTTTGTCTTGTGATCGTTGTTGGAGCATGATTGAATATTCCGATGTGACGGGACTCACCGAAGGTTGCGCTGCGATAGGTGGTCCAGCCGGCGACGAAGCTGCGTTTGCCGGAGATGATAGTTTGGCCGACACCGTCGCCGATGATCATCAAGTTCCACTTCTTTTTCTTAATCTCGACGTTCTCGTTGTACACTCCTTTCTTCACGTATATCACGTATCGCCGCGCGCTATTGTCCGGCGCAGCTGCCACGGCGGCCGAGACCGTATCGTATTTCCCGGTGCCGTCCTGCGCCACCACGGCGTCGGCGTTCGCCGACGTCGGTTGGGAGGAAGCCTGGAGTAATCTCCGGTCGCCCGGAGACACCCATTCCGGGAACCCCATCAGCCGCCTGCCGCCGGCGCCAACTGAGGCGCCGGCGACTTCTCTGAGGGCGTTGGAGATGTGGGAGGTGACGGTGTCGAGACCGTCGTTGATGACTGAAGTGTGGAGCTTGCCACTGAGGCCCTCCTTGCAGGTGTCCTGGTTGCCGAGGGCGGCGCTCATCCAGGAGCGCAGGTCGAATCGGCGGTCGCCGGTGACACTGCCGGAGACGGACGCGGGGCTAGAAGTGGAGGAGGAGAGGGTCCAGGAGAGCTCGTCGGAGGAGAGGTCGAGGAGCTCAAGGCAGTCGGTGATGGCGGCGGAGAGTTGTCGGTCGCCGAAGACGATTGGAATTCCAGAAATTAGCGACTCCACGCGCTTGATCTGAATGAGGGTGGACTGCAAAGTGGACAGGAAGGAGGCGGAGGGGACGAACGGCGGCGAGCTCGCCGCCGCGGAAACAGAGATATCAGTCTCGCTGGAAGCGGCAGCGCTCGAAGAGAAACCTTGAGGTAGGAGGAGGAGGAGGACGACAAGCAGAGAAGTAAACCCGAAGGCGGATGAAGCCATTAGCGATCTGCACGAGCGAGGAAGGAGCTAATGCAGAGAGTGAGCAGGCTCAGGAAAGCTCTACGGAGCAGAGCAGAGTGGTTGCAGAGACTATCGATATATACAGGCATAAAAACGCGTGACAGCTGCACGGATGGGAAAAAATAAAAACTAATTAAACGCTTCCTCACAGCATCCTCTCAATCCGTCCCAGAATTATAACAGAAGAGTGAATTAACTGAGAAGGTGAGATTTTCATCTCATGATTTGAACTTAAAATTTTTAACGATATATAATCTATCAATCCCTTATCAATACGTGACAGCTGCACAGAGAACGATATATCGATCCCAATAAACGATTCTCGAGTTGATTGATCGAATTGAGGATGAGACAATAGAAGAGAAGAGGAGCTTGAAGACGACATTTTGTTTTCATTTTTAAAAAGGAGACAAATACCGAACGGAAGAGATGCCATCCATCAGTTTTTTATCCTCTTTTGATTAGATGGATATTATGTATAAAAGAAAAAAATATAACTTAATATTTTTAAAATTTTCTATTCAGTAGAATGTTTTTTAAAGTCTCGATAATATTACAATTTTCCTCCTTTGGTAAAATTTTAAATCGCATCATACTATCATATTTGAGAAGGACTAAAGAAGGCATTAATTTAGATGATTTTCTTATTTTACTCATACCACCTCAATATCTCTCTTCATCTCTCTCCACTAGTGGAATAAATATCTTTTTTTTTTTTCTTTTTCTCACCTGTCAATTTATACCATTCAAATTTATTTTTTTTAATTTAACAATTAAAATCAAAATTTGACATTAAATATATCTTTTCCAAACTCTATTCTTTTATATGATTATAAATTCATAAATATTTAAATAGTCTTGATCTATTAGTGAATTTCGATTAAAACTCACTGATAGATCTAAAGAACTTTAATTGCACTCATTCCAATTCATGTGCGTTGTTGAAGTGTCAAAGAGTCCGAATGCACCCATCTAGTAGGGTTAAGCGCGAGGAAGATAAATATGATATCAAATCTTGATCCTGATCAAGGAACAATATTGGCCTAGTGTGGAGAGACCAGACCCAACTTGGTTCTAGTCTACTCCAAGAGACTAGGACCATGTTAGACCTAATATAACAGTATTGGCCTAGTGTGGGGAGACCAGACCCAAATTGGTCCTAGCCTACTCCAAGAGACTAGGACCATGTTAGACCTAATATAACAGTATTGGCCTAGTGTGGAGAGACCAGACCCAAATTGGTCCTAGCCTACTCCAAGAGACTAGGACCATGTTATACTTGATATGAGAGCAGACTAGGGTAAATTTGGGCTTGATTTCCCGTAATAAGTTCATGACGTTTGTTGATCAAAATAAGGTTTGTTATTATATTTACCTTTTTATCACTTAATCTTACCGGGTGGGTGTAAGTCTACAAAAAAATCCAAATAGCCTAGATCCATCGGTGAGTTTTGATCAAAATTCATTGATAGACCTAGAGAACTCATATTACACTCATTCGAGTCGTGTGGAATTTTGAGATTAAAGGAGTTCAAAAGTGTCCTCCATTACTTATTTGGGCTCTCAAGAGGTACTCCAGCATTATACTAACTTTTAGCTATAACGCTTGCCTTGGTCTCCTATAGACTAGAACCACATTAGGCCTGATCGGACAGCAAACCAGGACCGAGTTGGGTCTTGTTTCATCACACCGGGCCCAACTTGGGCCTAGTCTCTCCACACCAAACCCAACTTGGGCCTAGTATGTTCGCATATCAAGTCCAATGTGATCTTGGTATCCAGGAGATCAGACCCAAGTATTACAGTTGAAGTTTTTTTTTCCTACTTGACACTACTAGGGAACTCCGAAAATAATAAAGGAGGACACATTTGGACTTCTTAGTACATTAGAAAATCATAGAATTCGAAATGAGTATATCAAAACTTTCTAAATCGATCAGTGAGTTTTGATCGAAATCTATTAATGGATGTAATCTATTTGAATTTCTGTGAATTTATTACCATATAAAAGAGTAGAGTTTAGAGAATGTAAATTTGATATCAAATCTTGGTTCTGATTTTAGTAGTTAATTTTTTTTTAAAAAAAATAAGTTTATAAATCAATAGGTGAGAGGAAGAAAGAGAGAGATGTATTTTTCAAAAAGGTATATCTGCTGTCTCAATGACTCCCTAGATTGACCTCATGAATATAGAGGAAGATAAATATAACGGCAATTTACCAAAGGGCGTACCCAAGAATTGGTATTTACCAAAAAGCGTATCATAGTTTCAATGTTACCAAAGGGCGCACATATTTTAGTAAACTTCCTCTTATACCCCTACCGTCAAGTACTGCATGCAATTCTCTTTCCCTTTCTCTTTGTCAGTAACGAATTTCGAGACGGACCATAAAAAGATGTTCCTTTATATTTTGATAATAATATTATGGAACCTTTCTCAAAACAAAAAAATATTGAAATTAATTAAAATATTTTTATTAAATTAAAACTAAAAGAACATTTCAGCCGCCCACGTTGGGCCTGAAATGGTTCCATTTCAGGCCCAACGTGCCTAATATTAAGGGTCTTTTCTCGATTCTTTCTAATTACATTTTAACACCTCGGAGAAGTCCAAATAAACAATGGATAGCAAATTTGAACTCCTTGTAACCTCAGGAATTCACAGGAACTGAAATTTTTACAATCGGAGCTCTCTAGGTCAATCAGTGGCCTTTTAGAGTCATTGGGGCCCTGAAATGGAAACATTTTAGGCCCACGCTGGGCCTGAAATGAACTGAAATGGAATCATTTCAGGCCCAACGTGGGCTTGAAATGTTTCCATTTCAGGCCCCAATGACTCTAAAAGGTCACTGATTGACCTAAAGAGCTCCGATTGTAAAAATTTTAGTTCCTGTGGATTTCTGAGATTACAAGGAGTTCAAATTTGCTATCCATTGTTTATTTGGACTTCTCCGAGGTGTTAAAATGTAATAACAAAGAATCGAGAAAAGACCCTTAATATTGGGCACGTTGGGCCTGAAATGGAAACATTTCAAGCCCACGTTGAGCCTGAAATGGAACCATTTCAGGCCCACGTTGGGCCTGAAATGGAATCATTTCAGGCCCCACGTGGGCCTGAAATGGTTCCATTTCAATCCCAATGACCCTAAAAGGCCTAATGTGTCAAAATTCACTATTTGACCTAGAGAGCTCCGATTGTAAAAAATTTCAGTTCCTGCGGATTTCTGAGGTTACAAGGAGTTCAAATTTGCTATCCATTATTCATTTGGACTTCTACGAGGTATTAAAATGTAATAATGAAGAACCGAGAATAAATAACACATTAGGCCTTTTAGGGTCATTGGGCCTGAAATGGTTGGACACCTATTGCATTGGTGATATCTAATATATAGATGTTTGGACACCTAAAACATCATCTCCTACCTCTAACCTCTCTATTCATATGGAATTTTCAGAAATCCAGATATGGGAGGTCCATCAGTGGGTTTTGGTCAAAACTCATTGATATTTCTAAACTACTCATATTTGATTGGTGATATCTAATATATAGATGGTTGGACACCAAAAACATCATCTCCTACCTCTAACCTCTCTATTCATATGAAATTTTTAGAAATCCAGATATGGGAGGTCCATCAGTGGGTTTTGGTCAAAACTCACTGATATTTCTAAACTACTCCTATTTGATTGGTGATATCTAATATATAGATGGTTGGACACCTAAAATATCATCTCCTATCTCTAACCTTTCTATTCATATAGAATTTTCAGAAATTCAGATATGGGAGGTCCATCAGTGGATTTTGGTCAAAACTCACTGATATTTCTAAACTACTCCTATTTGATTGGTGATATCTAATATATAGATGTTTGGACACCTAAAACATCATCTCCTACCTCTAACCTCTCTATTCATATGGAATTTTCAGAAATCCAGATATGGGAGGTCCATCATTGGGTTTTGGTCAAAACTCACTGATATTTCTAAACTACTCCTATTTGATTGGTGATATCTAATATATAGATGGTTGGACACCTAAAACATCATCTCCAACCTCTAACCTCTCTATTCATATTGAATTTTCAGAAATCCAGATATGGGAGGTCCATCAGTGGGTTTTGGTCAAAACTCACTGATATTTCTAAACTACTCCTATTTGATTGGTGATATCTAATATATAGATGGTTGGACACCTAAAACATCATCTCCTATCTCTAACCTCTCTATTCATATGGAATTTTCAGAAATCCAGATATGGGAGGTCCATCAGTGGGTTTTGGTCAAAACCCACTGATATTTCTAAACTACTCCTATTTGATTGGTGATATCTAATATATAGATGTTTGGACACCTAAAACATCATCTCCTACCTCTAACCTCTCTGTTCATATGGAATTTTCAGAAATCCAGATATGGGAGGTCCATCAGTGAGTTTTGACCAAAACCCACTGATATTTCTGAAAACCCACTGAGTTTTGGTCAAAACTCACTGATGGACCTCCCATATCTGGATTTCTGAAAATTCCATATGAATAGAGAGGTTAGAGTTAGGAGATGATGTTTTAGGTGTCCAAACATCTATATATTAGATATCACCAATCAAATAGGAGTAGTTTAGAAATGTCAGTGGGTTTTGACCAAAACCCACTGATGGACCTCCCATATCTGGATTTCTGAAAATTCCATATGAATAGAGAGGTTAGAGGTAGCAGATGATGTTTTAGGTGTCCAACCATCTATATATTAGATATCACCAATCAAATAGGAGTAGTTTAGAAATATCAGTGAGTTTTGACCAAAACCCACTGATGGACCTCCCATATCTGGATTTCTGAAAATTCCATATGAATAGAGAGGTTAGATGTAGGAGATGATGTTTTAGGTGTCCAAACATCTATATATTAGATATCACCAATCAAATAGGAGTAGTTTAGAAATATCAATGAGTTTTGACCAAAATCCACTGATGGACCTCCCATATCTAGATTTCTGAAAATTCCATATGAATAGAGAGGTTAGAGGTAGGAGATGATGTTTTAGGTGTCCAACCATCTATATATTAGATATCACCAAATCAAATAGGAGTAGTTTAGAAATATCAGTGAGTTTTGACCAAAACCCACTGATGGACCTACCATATCTGGATTTCTGAAAATTCCATATGAATAGAGAGGTTAGAGGTAGGAGATGATATTTTTGGTGTCCAACCATCTATATATTAGATATCACCAATCAAATAGGAGTAGTTTAGAAATATCAGTGAGTTTTGACCAAAACTCACTGATGGACCTCCCATATCTGGATTTCTGAAAATTCCATATGAATAGAGAGGTCAGAGGTAGGAGATGATGTTTTAGGTGTCCAAACATCTATATATTAGATATCACCAATGCAATAGGTGTCCAACCATGTCAGGCCCAATGACCCTTAAAGGCCTAATGTGTGATTTCTTTTCGGTTCTTCATTATTACATTTTAATACCTCGTAGAAGTCTAAATGAATAATGGATAGCAAATTTGAACTCCTTGTAACCTCAGAAATCCACAGGAACTGAAATTTTTACAATCGGAGCTCTCTAGGTCAAATAGTGAATTTTGACACATTAGGCCTTTTAGGGTCATTGGGACTGAAATGTTTCTATTTCAGGCCCAACATGCCCAATATTAAGGGTCTTTTCTCGATTCTTTATTATTACATTTTAACACCTCGGAGAAGTCCAAATAAACAATGGATAGCAAATTTGAACTCCTTGTAACCTCAGAAATCCACAGGAACTGAAATTTTTACAATCGGAGCTCTATAGGTCAATCAGTGACCTTTTAGAGTCATTGGGGCCTGAAATGGTGAAATGGTGAAATGATTGACCTAGAGAGCTCCGATTGTAAAAATTTCAGTTCCTGTGGATTTCTGAGGTTACAAGGAGTTCAAATTTGCTATCCATTGTTTATTTGGACTTCTCCGAGGTGTTAAAATGTAATAACAAAGAATCGAGAAAAGACCCTTAATATTGGGCACGTTGGGCCTGAAATGGAAACATTTCAGCCCCACGTTGGGCCTGAAATGGAACCATTTCAGGCCCAACGTGGGCGGCTGAAATATTCTTTTAGTTTTAATTTAATAAAAATATTTTAATTAATTTCAATATTTTTTTGTTTTGAGAAAGGTTCCATAATATTATTATCAAAATATAAAGGAATATCTTTTTATGGTCCATCTCGAAATTCGTTACTGACAAAGAGAAAGAGAAAGGGAAAGAGAATTACATGCAGTACTTGACGATAGAGGTATAAGAGGAAGTTTACTAAAATATGTGCGCCCTTTGGTAACATTGAAATCATGATACGCTTTTTGATAAATATCAATTTTTAGATATGTCCTTTGATAAATTACCGTAAATATAATTACACAGATACCGTCTATACTACGGTCTGGGAGTGAGAGAGATATACTTTTCACTAATAATTGAAAGATATTGAGATTGCGCGTAACTAAATCTTCAAAATGATTTAAAAATTTAATCGTTTCAAAGCAAATATCGGCCAGATGAATAAAATAATAAGGCCATCCAAATCAATACATCGTTTTATCATTCTCAAAACATGACGTGTGATTTAAGAATTTTCTAAATATATGTCTTTTAATAAATTCTCATATAATTATTACAAGCATATTTGCTTTTAATTTAACTTTGTCCATCTTCAAATACTATTTCTATAGAATTTGGTGCAAATTATAATTAATGGTATTATTTTTTATAAGAGATTTGTTTAATGGTAGAATATAAACGTATAATTAATACCTATTTGAAGTGTGGTTAGGCAAGAAAGAATTGATAAATGTAACTCTTGATCTTTTTTAATTAAGTAAGCTTGGAATATTTTCTAGTATTCAGGTTACAAGTAATTATCAAGTTCACTTGCATTTTTGATTTTTTTTTTGTCAATTCTTTTGTCTTATCTAATGTATTTAATTTTATAATGACTAAATTAGGCATCAAATGTGACAAAAGTATCTTATCAAAAGCGTTCACATTTTCTTCAATTTTTTTTTTTCAACTCCAAAAAAATTTTCCACTGCCGACGTAGAGTAACATCACCATCCAAGATATTGTTTATTTTTATCTCTATTTTTGTTATATATCAATTTGTTTTTTTGTAGCTAAAAGGAAAAAGAGAAATTTTTTTTGCTTCTATTCTTCTCTCGCTTGGTTAATTGGGAAAAAGAAAACAAACAAAACAAAATTTCCAATCACATCTTCATTTATTGTCTCCATGTTTTTTTGTTGTTTGGCATTTCTCGAAATGCGCTCTTCCATTCAAAGCGCCGACGCATGAAAACACAAAGAACTTTGAGCAGTAGTTGAAAATTGAGCTACGATATATCGAGTGTAAAAATTTGATAAAATATTTAATGAATGACGTGTTATTTTATATGTATATATTTGATTATTATTTGGACATCATCGATAATCTTTGATCGTCATCTCAAATTAAATTATACCTTAGGAGATATGATAAATCCGTCAAAAATCATTGCATATAAAATATTACGTTATTTACTAAATTTTTCCTTGAAATTTTTAACTAAGCATATCATTAATACTTTCAATAGAACTAAATTATTTTTTGTTATTTTTTATTAGAGTGATGCTAAATCATCAAAATTGGACATGTCAGAAAAGATAAAAAAAATAAAAATTTTAATTTAATATTTTTTTCTTCTAATTTTTTTCTTTCATATTTATTTTCCTATTAAATTATATCATTTTCTATTTATTTTCATATAAATGTATTTTTCTTAATTATTTTTATATTAATTTAATTTTTTATTTATAAAAATATATAAATCTATTATAAATTTTTTATAATTTTTAATATGATTATTAAAAGTATTTAATCCCAATTATATTTTTTCTTATTTATTACATGCTAAATTATATTTTTTTTCATATTTATTTTTAATTAAATTAATTTTTATTTATTTATAAAAATATATTTTGGGCGACAAGATTCTGGCCACCCAACTTAGGCTGCGTTTGGTACGCTTGTTTTTTATTATCATTTTATATAGAAAATGTAATTTTTTGAAAAACGTGTTTGGTTTGTATTTTCGAGTCTTGTTTTCTAGAAAAAAATATAACGTTTTCTAAAAACTAGAGAATGAAATAAAATTATTTTTCAAAAAATGAGAAAATTATTTTTGTTAAACCTTTTGAACCGTAATTGAAATGTTAAGGGAGCGTTTGGTTTGTTCTATTTTCTATTTTTATTTTTCAGAAAATTACATTTTCTTATTTTCTGAAAAATGACTTTCTTTCATTCTTTAGTTTTCCAGAAAACGCTATATCTTTTTTTAAAAAACAAGACTGAAATATACAAATCAAACACATTTTTTAAAAAATCGTATTTTTTACATAAAATGAAAATGAAAAATAAGCCTATTAAACAGTCCCTTAAAGTTCACGGGTCCCATTTGAGATTTACCAATGAATGAGTCTGGTCTCCGTTGTCGACCAAGTTGACAAAGGAAGATATAAAGAAGACCTCCTCTCAGCAATGCCACAAGGTTGGAGAATGAAAAAAAAACAAAGGAAGAATATTAGGATGAGAGCTAGGGTTATCCCGGCTCAATCACTCAGATGCTAAGTAACATCTTTGACAGAGAAGTTGAAGAAGAAGTGTATACAAAGATGGAGCCACATGAGGACTATCCTGGAATGTAGCGTAGCCCTCACGTGGTCCAAATAAAAAAGTTCAACCTTACAGAAGCAATTTGAAAGGAGCCGACGGTCAAATGAGGTGCATGCGGTAGAGAAGAAGCACTCAACTTATTAGTATTTATATAATTATATTAGTTATTAAATTTTTTAACCAAATAAATAAATAAATTAATGAAATCATTGAACATAAAGTGAAGACCTGAATTAAATTAGATTGAGGTCGAACAAAAATTTATCAGATTAGCGCCAAGTTAAGAAATATATTGATCAAAATCAGGATTACTTTGAATTTGATTTGGATAAGTCATGATTAAATCAAGTTTAATTAGATTAAATCAATTCAAAATTAGTTAGGATAGTATTTAGAAAATTTAAGGGGCGTTTAGTTTGTTTCATTTTTCATTTTTATTTTTCAGAAAACTACATTATCTAATTTTCTGAAAAATAATTTTTTTTCATTCTCTAATTTTTCAGAAAACGCTATGTTTTTTTCTGGAAAACAAAGCTGGAAAATACAAACCAAATATGTTTTTCAGAAAATGAAAATGAAAAACAAACTTGAAAATACAAACCAAACGCCCCCTTATTTTTTCTTTACGCGCAAGCCTTTCCATGTTGATTGCTTCGTTCCCATTGTCTTTCGCGCAAGCCTCCGCACATAGATTTCTTCTTGTTTTTTCCTTTCAAACCATAGCTTAATTGTTTTTTTTCCCGTTCTCTAACCATGACTCTCTTTTCTTCTTCCTATTCTCAAGAGTATCAATTTGCCTTCTTCCTTTTATTTTATTTTTTCTAGCGACTAACAACAACCCTAGTCCCTCTTTCACTCCAACAAGAGTAGTCATATTTTTATCGGCAATTTACCAAAGGGCATACCTAAATATTGGTATTTACCAAAATGCGTACCATGATTTCATTGTTACCAAATAACGCACTTATATTAGTGAACTTCCTCTTATATCCCTTCTGCCAAAGTACTGCATGTCATTTTCATTCTCTTTCTCTTTCTCTTTTTCAATAACGAATTTCGAGATATTTAAAAATATTTTTTCAGATTTTTTATTTTAAAATAATATATTATGGATCGGATAAAAAACGTACGATAAAAATCGAAAAAATATTTCAATTAAAAAATATATCAATTAATAATTTAATATTTTTTAAAAATATAAATAAATTATTTTTTATATTTGATTAATATAAATTAATATATTTAATAATATTATTAAATATATTAATATATAAAAAACTTAAAAAAAAGTTGAAGTTTTTTTTTAAATTTCAAACAGCATGGGCCTGAAATAAAATATTTCAGGCCCAGCCTGGGCCTGAAATATTTTATTTCAGGCCCAGCGAGAGCCTGAAATATTTTATTTCAGGCCCAGCGTGGGCCTGAAATATTTTATTTCAGGCCCAGCGTGGGTCTGAAATAACTCAGGGCCTGAAATCTTGCGTCGAATTGAAATCATGTGTTATGATAGGTCTTTTTATGTAGGTCTAAAATTTAAAAAAATATCTCTTTATATTTTTGAAATCACAATAAAAATTATTGAGAAAGACTACCTACGAGATGAATTCTAATTAATATAAAATAAGGATTATATTAAAAATAAACATAGATCGATTTTTTGAATAAAAAAGTCAAAATTATTTATTATATTAATTTAAATATTATATATTATATTAATATATTTAATTTTTATAAGTTTTGATAGGAGGGCCTGAAGTCATCTGACTTCAGGCCCTCCTTAGGCCTGAAGTCAGATGACTTCAGGCCCTCATTGGGCCTGAAGCATCTGCGTAAATAATTAATTTAATTAAAATAATTAATTATAAAAAAAACTTCTAATGATTATTTTTGGTGTCCAAACTTCTAATGATTATAAATTATGTTGCAATAGGAGTTTTCTAGGTCTATCAGTGGGTTTCGCTCAAAACCCACTGATATTTTTTTAGAAATTCAGATATGAGAGGTCCATCAGTGGGTTTTGCTCAAAACCCACTGATGGAACTAAACTACACCTATTGCTTTAGAAAAAATAAAAATTTGAGGTTTGGACACCTAAAATATTTTCTCCAACCTCAACCCTAACTTTTGATAATGATATTTCAGAAATTCAGATATGGGAGATCCATCAGTGGGTTTTGCTCAAAACCCACTGATGGAACTAAACTACACCTATTGCTTTGGGAAAAATAATAATTTGAGGTTTGGACACCTAAAATACATTCTCCTAACTCTACCCTAACTATTGATAATGTTTTTTCAGAAATACAGATATGGGAGGTTCATCAGTGGGTTTTGCTCAAAACCCACTGAGGAAGAACTAAACTACACCTATTACTTTGGGAAAATTAATAATTTAATAATTTTTAAAAATATAAATAAATAATTTTTTATATTTGATTAATATAAATTAATATATTTAATAATATTATTAAATATATTAATATATAAAAAACTTAAAAAAAGTTGAAGTTTATTTTTTGATTTCAAACAGCGTGGGCCTGAAATATTTTATTTCAGGCCCAGCGTGGGCCTGAAATAACTCAGGGCCTGAAATCTTGCGTCGAATTGAAATCATGTGTTATGATAGATTTTTTTACGTAGGTCTAAAACGTAAAGAAACATCTCTTTATATTTTTGAAATCACAATAAAAATTATTGAGAAAGACTACCTACGAGAGGAATTCTAATTAATATAAAATGAGGATTATATTAAAAACGAGCTTTTATATATATATATATATCGATTCTTTGTATAAAAAAGTCAAATATTATTTATTATATTAATTTAAATATTATATATTATATTAATATATTTAATTTTAATAGGTTTTGATAGGAGGGCCTGAAATCTTTTTGATTTCAGGCCCACGCAACCTGAAATAAAAAAAAATCAATTTTTTATTATTTTTTATATATTAATATATTTAATAATATTATTAAATATATTAATTTATATTAATCAAATATAAAAAATTATTTATTTATATTTTTAAAAATTATTAAATTATTAATTTTTCCAAAGTAATAGGTGTAGTTTAGTTCTTCCATCAGTGGGTTTTGAGCAAAACCCACTGATGGACCTCCCATATCTATATTTCTGAAAAAACATTATCAATAGTTAGGGTAGAGTTAGGAGAATGTATTTTAGGTGTCCAAACCTCAAATTATTATTTTTCCCAAAGCAATAGGTGTAATTTAGTTCCATCAGTGGGTTTTGCTGGGTTTTGAGCAAAACCCACTGATGGACCTCCCATATCTGGATTTCTGAAATACCATTATCAAAAGTTAGTGTTGAGGTTGGAGAAAATATTTTAGGTGTCCAAACCTCAAATTTTTATTTTTCCCAAAGTAATAGGTGTAGTTTAGTTCCATCAGTGGGTTTTGAGCAAAACCCACTGATGGACTTCTCATATCTGGATTTCTAAAAAAATATCAGTGGGTTTTGAGTGAAACCCACTGATAGACCTAGAAAACTCCTATTGCAACATAATTTATAATCATTAGAAGTTTGGACACCAAAAATAATCATTAAAAGTTTTTTTATAATTAATTATTTTGATTAAATTAATTATTTACGCAGATGCTTCAGGCCCAAGGAGGGCCTGAAGTCATCTGACTTCAAGCCTAAGGAGGGCCTGAAGTCAGATGACTTCAGGCCCTCCTATCAAAACTTATAAAAATTAAATATATTAATATAATATATAATATTTAAATTAATATAATAAATAATTTTGACTTTTTTATTTAAAAAATTGATATATGATCATTTTTAATATAATCTTTATTTTATATTAATTAGAATTCATCTCGTAGATAGTCTTTCTCAATAATTTTTATTGTGATTTCAAAAATATAAAGAGATGTTTCTTTAAGTTTTAGACCTACGTAAAAAAACCTATCATAACACATGATTTCAATTCGACGCAAGATTTCAGGCCCTGAGTTATTTTAGGCCCACGCTGGGCCTGAAATAAAATATTTCAGGCCCTCGCAGGGCCTGAAATATTATATTTCAGGCCCACGCTGTTTGAAATCAAAAAAAAACTTCAACTTTTTTTTAAAGTTTTTATATATTAATATATTTAATAATATTATTAAATATATTAATTTATATTAATCAAATATAAAAAATTATTTATTTATATTTTTAAAAATTATTAAATTATTAATTTTTCCAAAGTAATAGGTGTAGTTTAGTTCTTCCATCAGTGGGTTTTGAGCAAAACCCACTGATGGACCTCCCATATCTGTATTTCTGAAAAAACATTATCAATAGTTAGGGTAGAGTTAGGAGAATGTATTTTAGGTGTCCAAACCTCAAATTATTATTTTTCCCAAAGCAATAGGTGTAGTTTAGTTCCATCAGTGGGTTTTGAGCAAAACCCACTGATGGACCTCTCATATCTGGATTTCTAAAAAAATATCAGTGGGTTTTGAGCGAAACCCACTGATAGACCTAGAAAACTCCTATTGCAACATAATTTATAATTATTAGAAGTTTGGACATCAAAAATAATCATTAGAAGTTTTTTTTATAATTAATTATTTTTATTAAATTAATTATTTAAGCAGATGCTTCAGGCCCAAGGAGGGCCTGAAGTCATCTGACTTCAGGCCCTCTTATCAAAACTTATAAAAATTAAATATATTAATATAATATATAATATTTAAATTAATATAATAAATAATTTTGACTTTTTTATTCAAAAAAATCGATATATGTTCATTTTTAATATAATCCTTATTTTATATTAATTAGAATTCATCTCGTAGGTAGTCTTTCTCAATAATTTTTATTGTGATTTCAAAAATATAAAGAGATGTTTTTTTAAGTTTTAGACCTACGTAAAAAAACCTATCATAACACATGATTTCAATTCGACGCAAGATTTCAGGCCCTGAGTTATTTCAGGCCCACGCTGGGCCTGAAATAAAATAATTTCGGCCCACGCTGGGCCTGAAATAAAATATTTCAGGCCCTCGCAGGGCCTGAAATAAAATATTTCAGGCCCAGGCTGGGCCTGAAATATTTTATTTCAGGCCCACGCTGTTTGAAATTAAAAAAAAACTTCAACTTTTTTTAAAGTTTTTTATATATTAATATATTTAATAATATTATTAAATATATTAATTTATATTAATCAAATATAAAAAATAATTTATTTATATTTTTAAAAAAAATTAAATTATTAATTGAGATATTTTTTTAATTGAAATATTTTTTTGATTTTTATCGTACGTTTTTTATCCGATTCCATAATATATTATTTTAAAATAAAAAGTCTGAAAAAATATTTTTAAATGTCTCGAAATTCGTTATTGAAAAAGAGAAAGAGAAAGAGAATGAAAATGACATGCAGTACTTTGGCAGAAGGGGTATAAGAGGAAGTTCACTAATATAAGTACGTTATTTGGTAACAATGAAACCATGGTACGTATTTTAGTAAATACCAATATTTGGGTACGCCTTTGGTAAATTGCCCTATTTTTATCGTCGAGCTAACCGAGACCATCATAAAAGAGGATAAACCTTTCATTCTATTTTCTTTTCATTTATGTAGTTGTTTTGTTATTTGATGGGGTTGAACACCACCGTGGACGATACGTGCACTAAAGAAACTATGTGACAGGATTTGTTGAATCTGGATGACTCTCTTTCCTTGGCTCCCGAAGCCCCCTCGGGAAGATGAATCCCCAAGACTACCTCGGGTAGGCCTACGTCTGGGATCGCTCCAGGAGGATACACGCCCGAGATCACTTCGGGAGATCAGGTCTCGAGATCACCTCGGGAAGGCGAGCGCCCGGAACCCCCCCGGGTCAAAAGGCCCCGAGACCACCTCAGGGTAACGATAAGTGTTATTTTGTTGATCATTTCAGGTTATTAAATCCATGGTTGACTCATATTTTACTTGCTTAATCTTGCATTTATGCTAGGTTCTAGAAATTACTTCATTTTGGACTTAATTATAAATATTGATAAATTTGAATTATTTTTTGCCACTAAATTGTTGATTTACTTTTGTAGACTTGAAAGGTTCATGGACCTAGGTCATGCTGGGTCAAACTTGAGTTGGAAGTAGATCCGGATCGAGTAATTAAGCATCGACTAATATGGGTCGTCCGATTCAAAAACGGTTAGATCTAGGCCATCTGGGGAGTTTGAGGCAATCCGAGTTGGGGTTAAGGTTAATCAAGCACTTGGATCAAGATCTGAAGATTTCATCCACATCAGAGATCATCTAGCCGTTGGATCAAGATCAGAGGGATCTAAATCATCCGTTCAAAGATCAGATTGATCTGAGCCATCCGTTGCAAATCTGGAAGATCCGAGCTACTGAGAGGTAGGTCCTGACCTCTGATCAAGATCTGGAAGGTTTGATGCAGATCGGATGAGGTTCAACCGTTGGATGGAGTAAAACTACTCTGGACCGTCCATTGCTTAACTATATATAAACTGATGATCAGCTCCCAAGAACAGTGTCGCGTCTTCTTCGTCGTAGCTTAGCTCTTCGCAGTTTTCCACATTTCCTTCGTTTCTTCTTCAAATTTCTTCATCTGAGGGCGTGACCACTTCAATCCCAATCTAGGATCAAGATCTAGATCGTAGGATCTTCTTCTCCGTGAGATCTTCAGCTCCAATTCGCCCAAAACAGAGCTGAATGAGAGTTTCTTCAGATCTGTCATTTGGTCGATTGAATCTGGTTTTGTGCATCTTCTCATCAATTTGAGCCAGCCGGAGGTTCCTCTGGAGGGTTCTGATAATCTCCAAATCACCATCACGAACTTACATAGCGAGATCGAAGTGATCGAATGATTTTTCAGACTTGAGCAGATTTGAGTTTGATTTGATCATTGAGACAGAATTTCCTTCGATTTGTTGAGCTAAGGGGCTCGAGGCTCACTCTTGTGTGACGGCAAGGAGATCTTGAGCTAAGAAATGGGTCGAAGTTTAGTTTCTTATTAAATTTTCAGTCCCGAGCAGTAGATTTAATTTCTGCAATCTATTTCGTTTCTGAATCTTGTATCAGTTGCCTTAGTTTTCGGTTCTATTGGATAGTTTCTGCTTTAATTAGGTTTCATTTCTGCGAGTTAATTAGCTAGGGAGTTTGTTGAGTGAAAAACTCCATTTAATCTCAGTTTGTTTCAGATTCCAATTCGTATGTATCAGCTCTGTAGCTGCGTTTCAGTATTTTTCTCCTGTGTATCAGTTTTGTATCAAGCTAGCTCTAGTTTTTTTTAATTCTGAATTTACATTGTAGCTTGTCTCCTTTACAAAGCACTTGTCTTCAATTTTGCAATTGGTTTCAACTGACTCGTATCAGTTTTATTTCTGCAAAATTCAGCTCGTTTCTGCAACTTAGGTTCCATTTCTGTAAGTCGGTTCCCATTTATGCAATTCTTGGGTTGTAGTTGCTGAAGTTTGTATCAGTTTCATTAGCTCCTTTGAACCTTTTCTGAACTTAGATTTATGCATCAATTTCAGCTTGTTGCTTGTTCTACATTTGATTGTTACTGCATTCCTGCATACATACATCACAACTTTGCATTTGTCTCGTGCATTCAATTAGCTCTGAATCGGGTCAGTTCCCTTGCTGCATGTCAGTTTCATATCTTCTGAATTATGTATCAACCGAAACCCCAACAAGCTGATTGATATCAGCTAGTATTTTGTTAGATTTGTCTCTGAAATTTATGTTTCCCTCTCGGCACATCAGTTTTTATTGCTACAAGTTTGTATCAAGTAAGATTTCAGTTTGTATTGTTGAAGCTTGCTTGCGCTCAGCAGGTTTTGAGTTCGATTCCTAAAGTTAACCACACCTTCTAGTGTACATTTGGTGCTTGAAATCAGTTGCCCACTCATTCAGTTTGTTTCTGAACTATATTATTTCTTTTTGGCAAATCAGCTTGCATTCCTTCATTTTGGTATCAAGTGAAGCTTCGACACTACCTTTGTTTTAATTGTTCATAGATTGTTTATCATTTAGTTTGCTTTGAGTGGTAATTCCTGAAGCTAATATCTGCGTTAGTATCAATCGAAATTTGGTTTGATTTCATGACAAATTTGTTTCCCAAAGTAGGCTAAGTTGCATTTAAGCTCCCAATTGTTTGAGTTCATTGGTTGAATTACTTGGGTAAAATTTCATAGTTAAGTTTCTTTACTTTTCATTGCGATTTCATTTCTAATTGAAACCAAACCCAGATTATATTTAAAACCCAAAAATATTCGATGATACATAAACTCGAGCTCGAATCAAAGAACCCTCACTAGCCCTAGGAAAAATACGACCTGTGACCCCTTTACTACATTTTTGTCCTTGTTAGCAAAAAGAGTTTCCAGCTTTACAAATATCTAAATTTGAGACCCACATTCGTGACACCTAGTTCGGGTCCATCAGGTAGCGGAGCCCAAGGAGCACTTAGCCTCAAGTAACGGTCCCACTTTCTTCGGATCTGCGGATAACCATCGCCCCTTATCGCGGAGTCATCATAACCCATAATTGTCACAACGATCTGAACTTAATGACGACGTGGACCGTTGCAAAGGTTATCCTGTGACCGACAATTAGAGGGATGGGACAATGATCAGGGAGACTCATGAGACAACCACCGTAGGTATAAAAGGTACACCAACCCCTCCGGTAAAGGGGGTCACGCACTCTCTCTGACTCATACTTTTTTTCTTGTCTTACACCTTTCTCTATCGAGGTACTGACTTGAGCGTCGGAGTGGGCTCCGCCGGACAACTTCTGGCGTGTTCCCCTAACGCTCATGTTGATCTCGCAGGGCGCAAAGTTCTTTCCCTCCTGTCATCTTCCACGTGTGCTGAACCCCGGTGCCTAGCTATCGTCGTCAACTCCTTCCGGAACAAATTTGGCACAGTCTGTGGGAATCCAGTAAAGCACCAGAAGGAGCACTGATGGCAGGACCGGAGGGACAATCCGTCGTCCTGACGAGGGAGGAACTGGACCGCTTGGTAGCCAACACTATCAAAGAAGCGCTTGAGCATCACCAAGTCGAACAAGCTGCCTCACAACAAGAGGCTCCTGCGCGGGAGGAGATCCCTAGAGTCTCTATCTCGCACTCGCGGAGATCCGTCACACCTATGGGACAATAGGACAGAGCAGCTCCAGGTCCCTGAAAAATCTCTCCCGGAGATATCAAGAAGGCCCACTCGGTAGCCTCCAGCGCGTAGAGGCACGAAAAAGGACAAGGAAAAAGGGAGGAACTTAAAGCCTCTCCAAAGGCTCCTCTACTCCTTTCTCATCGGAGATGGTAGAAGACCCCATGCCGAAGCAATTCCGCGGGCCTGGGATTGTTGATTATGTCGGGAAGTCAGATCTGGAGGATCATGTCTGTAATGTCGAAAACGGGGCACTCCTGCACCAGTATACCAACGGTACGAAGTGTCGGGTGCTTTTTGAACAACTTATCAGGAGCGACCCAACGATGGTTCCAGAAGCTGACCCAGGGTTTTATCAACTCATTCATGAAGTTTAGAACTGCCTTCCTCCATTATTTATCTCCTAGCCTTACAACAGACTCGGCGAACCTAGCTCCATGCTAGCGATTTATTTATCTCCTCGCCTTACGACAGGCTCAGCGAACTTAGCTCTGCGCTAGTGCTTCATTTATCTATTCGCCTTACGACAGGCTCGATGAACCTAGCTCCGCGCAAGCGATTCTCAGTCGCCTTACGACAGGCTCGGCGAACCTAGCTCCGCGCTAGCGATTCTCACTGCCTTACGACAGGCTCGGCGAACCTAGCTCGACGCTAGTGATTCCACTGCCTTACTACAGGCTCGGCGAACCTAGCTCCGCACTAGCACTTCATTTATCTATCTGCCTTACGACAGGCTCGGAGAACCTAGCTCCGCGCTAGCGCTTCATTTATCTATTCGTCTTACGACAGGCTCAGTGAACCTAGCTCCGCGCTAGCGATTCTCACTCGCCTTACGACACGCTCGGTGAACCTAGCTCCGCGCTAGCGATTCTCACTCACCTTACGACACGCTTGGCGAACCTAGCTTCGCGCTTGCGCTTCATTTATCTATTCGCCTTACGACAGGCTCGGTAAACCTAGCTCCACGCTAGCGCTTCATTTATCTATTCGCCTTACTACAGACTCGACAAACCTAGCTCCGCTCTAGCGATTCTCACTGCCTTATGACAGGCTCGGCGAACCTAGCTCCACGTTAGCGCTTCATTTATCTATTCTCCTTACGACAGGCTCGGTGAACCTAGTTCCGCGCTAGCGATTCTCACTGCCTTACGACAGGCTCGGCGAACCTAGCTTCGCGCTAGCACTTCATTTATCTATTCGCCTTACGACATGCTCGGTGAACCTAGCTCCGCGCTAGCGATTCTCACTCGCCTTACGACACGCTCAGCGAACCTAGCTCCGCACTTGTGCTTCGCTTATCTCTTCGCCTTACGACAGGCTCGATGAACCTAGCTCCGCGCTAGCGCTTCATTTATCTACTCCCCTTACGACAGGCTCGGCGAACCTAGCTCCGCGCTATCGCTTCATTTATCTATTCACCTTACGACAGGCTCGGTGAACCTAGCTCCGCGTTAGTGATTTTCACTTGCCTTACGACAGGCTTGGCGAACCTAGCTCCGCGCTAGCGCTTCGCTTATCTCTTTGTCTTACGACAGGCTCGATGAACCTATGCCTCGCCTCGAAACTCACAGAGTCTTTTTGACTAATTCAAAAACTGTCTCGGGCCAAGGGGCGAATGTTTCAATTTCTCGGACCAAACGTGCCGCCAATGAAGCAGTAAAGGATATATATGTACCACCATAAAATAACTTCTTCGCTACTAGTCTAATCAGCCAGCCACACTTCCTTCGTGGACGACATGTGGACTAAAGAAGCTATGTGGCAGGATCTGCCGAGTCTGGACGACTCTCTTTCCTTGGCTCCCGAGGCCCCCTCGGGAAGGTGGATCTCCGAAACTACCTCAGGTAGACCTACGTCTGTGATCGCTCCAGGAGGATACACACCCAAGATCACCTCGGGAGATCAGGTCTCGAGATCACCTCGGGAAGTCGAGCGCCCGGGACCCCTCGGGCCAAAAGGGCCCGAGACCACCTCGGGGTAGCGGAGCCCAACGAGCACTCAGCCTCAAGTAACGACCCCCCTTTCTTCGGATCTGCGGATAACCATTACTCCTTATCGCGAAATCATCATAACCCATAATTGTCGCAACGGTCCGAACTTAATGACGACGTGGACCATTGCAAAGGTTATCCTGTAACCGACAATTAGGGGGACGGGGCAATGATCAGGGAGACTCATGAGACAGCCGCCGCAGGTATAAAAGGTACACTAACCTCTCCGGTAAAGGGGGTCACACTCTCTCTCGACTCATACTTTCTTTATTGTCTTACACCTTTCTCTATCGAGGTACTGACTTGAGCGTCGGAGTGGGCTCCGCTGGACAACTTTGGGCGTGTTCCCCTAACGCTCGTGTTGATCTCGCAGGGCGCAGAGTTCTTTCCCTCCTGTCATCTTCCACATGAGCTGAACCTCGGTGCCTGGCTATCGTCGTCGACTCCTTCCGGAACATTATTTATTTTCTTTTCATTCCTGTAGTTGTTTTGTTATTTATTTATTTTTTCTCTTGGTCTGTTCAAGCAAATCATCAAAAGTTCCTACCTACTATTCTATTTGATTTACCTTATTTCTCATCTCTAGCCCAATGTCAATAGTGGTAAGAACAAATCATCATAGCAATTTTCTAGCATAGTAACATATGTTGAATGTGTTAGTAATATGAGAGAAGTGTCCTAAGGCAATCGCCTTATGATTATAATCATTTACTTTAATAAATGACTATTCATTATTTGAGTATACATGTTCGTGTATTTGATTGAGATCTTAAACTCATTTACTGGATGTCCACAATACAATTCACAGCATGAGAGAATTTGTGATGAATTCACAACTAGTGATTATCTCTACATATGCAATTGTGAAGTATTGAAATTGTCCCTAGTCGATGAATTGATAAATAGGACACTATCAATTCTGTTGAGACTAGCATGAGTTATTCTCTAATCAGCTGATTCTCACTGGCTGATGACATTGGGATGTCCGGAGATAAACATGAATGCTAGTTAAGGGAACTAGTTCATTAGAGTGACTAGCTGTAAAACTTCATATGGTAATCTACATATAGATATGTCAATGAAGTTCTTACTGCAGCTTAAGTGCGATGTTCCTTTGACTTGCGGTGTTCAAGTCATCTTGGTCATGAAGACTTATACTTTGACATCTTAAGCAAGCATCTCCATGGAGGTGTGGACCCAAGATTATTGGGTATAAGCCGAAGTGCCCTAAGATGTTTGAACAAACTACAAAGGATTCACCACTCCTTGCGAGGAGATGTATACCCAAGGCCTATCGTCGGATTGTTACTCGAAGCCTCTGGCCAGAGCATCACATGTTCCGAGTATGAATCTCTCAGAAACATGAGAGTAATTAGAATCCGTTGGACGAGAAAGACATTACTTGGGCTAGGTGTGACGTAGTCAGCCTAGTGGGGACTGACACACATAGACCGTGTCCTGAACCAAGTGGGTATAAGATGGTGAAGGGAATGAGACACGATTCATTAAAGTTGCTGAAGGGTTTCAAAATTATTTCTGAGGTCAACCGTTGATCTTTCGATTAATTGGGGATCATGATGTACTACTAGGTGCCACTCATGATCGTTCTATAATTGGTTGATTATAGACGGCCAACATAAATCGAAAGCCTATTTAGTCACACACACTACGAGTGATCCGAGAGATTTAAAACGAGTTGAAAATTAGATTTTCCGATCAAGAGGGATAAGTCGAATCTGAATTTTTCAGAGACGCATCGGAAGCATAAAATAGCTAAGACTTTTGAAGACTTAACGGACGAATTAAATGAGTTTAATTCGTGAGGTATAGGCTTTGGTTTGGCCGGCCAAAGAGGGTCCCCACCCTCTTTGTTTGGCCGGCCACAATAAAAGGGGAGAACCAAATTGTTTGGTTCAAATTATAAAATAAACCGAGCGTGGTTTGTTTTATGAAATTATGGATAAAGAAATTTATTTTCATGGAAATTAAAATAAACCTTAGATTGGTTTATTTTATTTTATAAAATCAATAATGGATTGATTTACCATGATAAAGAAATTTATATAAAGAAATTTCTTTCCATAATAAAAGAGGAGATATGGTTGTTTTTATTATAAATTAAGTTATAATAAAAACTTGGCATAACGGAATAATTCATAGAAAAATTTATAAGATAAATTTCTTATGAAAATTTATTCCGTTAAAGGGAGACTTGGCGATTGAGAGACTACTATATAAAGGCACCAAGGCAAGGCTTGGAGATCAATCCAAGAGATCAAGGATTCTTGCCTAGCCTCTCTCCCTCTCCTTCTCTCCCTCTCCCTCCTCTAGTGGCGCCGACCCTAGAGGCCTTCCCTTGGTTGCCGTGAGCCTCCTCCACCGAGAAGCTACCGAAGAAGAAGAAGAAGCGGGCGCAACTCCTTTCTTTCTCCCGGAATCTTGATTCCGTTCTTCATTTGGTGGTTAGTTTTCCATTTCTCTCTTGGTATTCTTGTCGTGCCTTTGGAGAATCTAGTAGTTCTTGTCGGCACGAAACTCGTGGCTTTGCGAAGTCATCCCGAAGAAAACTCGGCGTGGACGCGAATAGAGGCGGAGCTTCCAAGGGATGCTACGGTTGGATCTCGTCCCTTTCTTCGAGTTACGCGAGGTATTAAGTAAATTAGTTTACTTCCTCTCTTGGTATTCTTGTCGTGCCTTTGGAGAATCTAGTAGTTCTTGTCGGCACGAAACTCATGGCTTTGCGAAGTCATCCCGAAGAAAACTCGGCGTGGACGCGAATAGAGGCGGAGCTTCCCAGGGATGCTATGGTTGGATCTCATCCCTTTCTTCGAGTTACGCGAGGTATTAAGTAAATTAGTTTACTTCCTATAAAATTTCAAATATATGATCATGTCCACACAACATAAGGTTGTATGCTAGATATGTGGTTAGATAATTTGAGAAATTATTTATGCTAAATCTTCCGCTGCACGTAATTAAAATTTTAAATTACGAACCCGCATCCATGTCAACATGCACCCGGTCCCAACAGAATGCCACCTTAGAAGATGATGAAAAACAATGGGCTCTGCCTACAATGGTGAAGTGAGAAAGAGGGGGAGAGTAAGACGCCATGGCAAAAGTAAGTATTCTCATCTGTAAAAATCGAGAAAAGAAAAAGTAGCCGTCCTAATAAATCTAATAGTGTTTTAGAAAAAAAAAAGGAAAACAAAGCCTTATATAGATGGGTTAAGAAATCCTAAATCCGAAATTGAAAAGAGAAAAGACTAAAATGCCCTAAAAGTTATTAACAAGTAATTAAGATATATACAATCTAACATCCCCCCTCAAACTCACAATGCTACAGCTAGAAGTATTGAGCTTTTGTCAAACAAAAAATCGATGTGTAAAGCGGAATGAGCCTTGGAAAACATATAAGCTATCTGCAACGAGAAAGAAATAAAAGGTAGCGTGATAGTGTCAAGCAGTAGATGATAACGAGTGAAATGACAATCAATCTTAATATACTTCATTCTCGCATGAAAATCTGTCTTGCGGGAATGACAATCTGTTTTTTACAATGAAGAGAAGTAGGTCACCGAAGAAAATTTTCATATTTGCAAACAACCAATGTAGCCAAATAATCTCACAAGTGGTGGTAGTCATGACACAATACTCAGCTTCTGCCGAAGATTTAGAAATAACATCTTACTTTTTACTCTTCCAAGAGATAAGTGAATCTTCAAGAAAAATACAAAAGTCGGTGGTAGAATTACGATCTATTGAGTCACTTGCCCTATCAGCATCAGAGTATACACACAACTCTAACGAGAAAGTAGAAGGGAATAAGAGATTTTGAAACTGAGTTCCCTGAAGATATCAAAAAATACGAAGACTAATAGCCCAATGAACTGTGGTAGGTGCAACGACAAACTAACATTTATCCTTGTAGTGCTCCTCTCCAAAGCATAAAATGTGATCTTTAATCCTTGCTTTGGTGGAGGTAGGAGCTTCTTTTTGCTCCGGTATGGAAGTGTGTCTCTCCTCCCACTCAATCCTTGAGGTGGTGACCTCTTCCTCTTCCCTTGATGAAGTGGGCGATCTCTCACTTTCTTCTTCCACTTCACTTGATGAGATGAGCAATTCTGCTTTTTCTTTGTCTTCTTCTTGAATCATTTGACTTATCTCCTTGGGCTCTTGAGCTAGTGTAGAGTTTTCATGAAATTCTCCTATCTTGTTTCATAGCTCATATGCATTGTGATACTCTCCTACACCACTTAACACATTAGTAGGAAAAATGTTAACTAATATCGAAATTACCTTCTCATTTGCCCTTGATTGACTTTGTTGCTCTTTAGTCCAAGATCTAGGTCTAAGTCTTTTCACATGCTTGTCTCTTGGAATTTCAAATGTCTCTTCTATGATCATCCTAAACTCTCAATCTATTCCAAGCCACGTCTTCATTCACATCCTCTAATAGTCGAAATCTTCATGATTGTAAGGAGGTGGAGTGTAGATGTCATCCCCTAACTTGTCCTCCATCATTTTTCTCCTCTAGCTTGTGCTATTTTGGCGGTTATTCCAACAAGAGCGGTCCTTCACTCTGATACCACTTGTTAGATCATTTATGTCTTGCTAGATGGGGGTGAATGACAATTTCTCGATTTTCTTCCTACAAGGTTAGCGCGCCCAAGCGGAAACAATAATAATAAAATCAAACAACGCTAACAAACCTATTTACGTGGTTCGGAGTTGAAAACTCCTACTCTACGACAGTCCGTAAGGTGGACGATCCCTTGATCCTTCGAAGGATCACTCCTCGGATGCCCTCCGGCTAGCTCATGTAGCTCCTTATGGGTGGAGAAACCTCGCCACAAACCCAAGTACACTTTCTGATCACTAAGACTACTAACAAGTCCTAACCAAGCTTATTTGGGCTGAGAACTGTTTTGTCAGAGGTTCTCAGCCCAAACAGAGTTCTCTTAAATAGAATTCAAAGCTGAAAAATACTCTACCAGTCGACTGCTCCCAGGGCAGTTGACTGGTCCCACTGACAATCGACCGTTGCAGCTCCATCGTTCGAATTTTCAGCCACTTACCAGCCACCTACCGGTCGACTGCTCCAAGAGCAGTTGATTGGTCTAGGGTCGACTACCTTCTGTGAGTTTCTGTTCCTGCTGGCAGTCGACTGTTATATTACCAGTCGACTGCCCAGCTTACAAGGACACTCCTCCTCACTCTGACGACCCTCCTCCACGTGTGCCTTCAGGTACATTCCCTTGGCTTGCCCCTTGAAGTCCTCTTCCACCGGCTATCGTCTCTCGGATGCACACACAATCCTTCCCTTGGCTTGCCTCCATGCCACCCTTCACGTGTGCCCTTTGAAGTCCACTTCCCGTCTTGCCCTTGGAGTCCTCCTCCCTCGGCTCTCGTCCCTCCATGACTTAGCTAACTCTTCACCAGCAGCCTTGACTGTTGCCTTCGCGCCCTCTTCGTCTTCGGCTCCCGTCCCTCGGATGCACACAAGCCTCCATCTTGCCTCTATGCCATCCTTCATGCATGTCTCGAAGTCCGCGCCCCTCGACTTATCATCCCTACTATCCATGGTCCCTTGGGAGCACATAAGCCTCCAGCTTGTCTCCATGTCACCCTTCACCGTATCGAAGCCGTCCAGCTAAGTCAATATGTGTAACCTACACTCCTGCACACTCAAATACACATATTAAATCACAAGGATAAACCTAACTTAAATTCTTTGGCCAAACATCAAAATACATGATCACTCCGGACCATAAATTGACCCAACAGGGGCAATGGGAGGCGTGCGAGGTATAGGAATAGGGGTGAAAGAGAGATGAATGGTAGGCAATGGCAAGGCCACCTCCCCTCAACGTAAACACATACCTTTCACCTACTTAATATGAAATTTCTGGCCCCGTTCATGCTTACATGATCAGAAACAATAGAGGCGTGAATGAATGATGAGTGAATTATTTCTAAGCCTCGAACCACGAGGCTTCTTTTCTAGGCTTCTATTAGTCAATTAGAAATTCTTCAATTGATTGAACTTGATCAATCAACTGAACCTTTATTAGGCGACTAGTCACATCTTCTTTCCTTACTTGGATCTGATCTGATCGATCTTTCAAATTGATTTTCAGTTGACCAAACCTCGTTCAGTTGATTGGTCTCCAGGGGTTTCCTTCCTTGATATGATCCGATTATATCCGTAATTTCTTTCCAAAATTGGGGTTTGGTCAACTGATCCCCTTGATCAATCAATTGATTAGTGCTTTCCTTCTTTACAGTGATTCAAATCTCTTTGTGATTATTTACCTGGATCAGTCAACTGAACCCCTTTTTCAATGAAAACTTTGCTTTTTTGCAAAACAAAGTTAGCATAGAAATAATACAAATAATGATCCAATTGGGTTCGGTCAACTGATCCCCTTGATCAATTGACTGATCAGTTTTTTCCTTCTATGCAGCGATTTGAATATCTATGTGATTATCCACTTGGATCAGCCAACTGAACCTCCATGTTCAGTCAATGCCCCTTTGTTGACAAAAACTTTGCTTTTCTATAAAATAAAATTAGCACAGAAATAATACAAATAATGATCATGCAAAATAGAGTTAAGAGCATATATAGAAATGCATGAATACGATAGACAGATAGAACTATCTTGATCTCGACTTAGATATCTCCATTGGTTTCTTGAGTTGGATCAACGTCAAAGGTTTGTCCCGATAGGGGCATGACCTCCCTATTTTTCTTTTCAAAAGAACCACTCCACTTTATGAGTTTACCTTAATTTATCCGCTAAACATCAGGTCCTCTAGAAATATTTGGATTTATTTTGCTCAGTGTCCTATCGTCTTTGATCTACTAAGGCTTTTCCCGCAATACTAATTGAGCACAATAGTAATAATAATAATGTAAAATAGTGTTGGCAACCTATACTTAGGTTTATCAAAATTTGTTGGCTCGACCTACTAGTGGTTGATCGAAAACCTAACGTACTGGTCATACTTGTTTAGAGTTCACTTCTCTAAGACTTCTCATTACCTAAGGTTTATTCTCCTAGGATTTTTTCTTTACTTGGAGTTTACTTCTCTAAGATTTCTCATAATTTAGGGTTCAGTCTCTTAGGGTTTTTCTTTTGCTTGAAGTTTACTCCTCCAAGACTTCTCACTACCTAAGATTCACTCCCTTATAATTTTTTTCTTGCCAAGCATTTTGTCACCATTGATTTGTTTGAATTTTCTAGTCATTCAATAGACTACTCACCCTTGCTTAGACATTTGGTCACCTTTATTGCCTGTACATATCAGTCACTTGGTAGAATTCTCATCTTTATCAAATATCTGGTCATCCTGACCTATTTAGATTTGTCAGTTACTCAATATATTTCTCACCGTTGCTAGTTATTCAATCAAAATTTTTACCTAACTAGACTTCTCACTCGATTAGATCAACCTTAACCAAACCTATTAAATATACTGTCATAATTGCACCCACACTCACCATGCATGGAAGCCTCTAATATATTGCCCGTATGATTAACTAAACAGAAGAAAAAAAATAATTTATTTGCATAATTTAAAAGGGAATAAGTTTTGCTTACATCTCGTCCATTAAGTAGAATGAGATTTTCTCCTCCACTATGAGAATAAATTTGGTAAGGTCATTGACATATCCTAAATTGGAATCTTCATTCATTCTTTTCACTCAATTTAACGATAGGGAACGAAGAATATCTGGAACAACTTGACTCAATTATAAAAATTAATAAATTTTAAAGAATAAAAATATAATTATAATATAAGAGAATATGATGCATTTGACAAAACACCAAGTATTTTTTTTACAATCAATATGTTTATAGATAGAACGATGCTAATGAAAATAGTTAAAGTATGTATGGATTATAGTAAAAAAAATTCATTTATATATTTTAAAGTTAATTTATTTGAATCTTGTAGTATAATAATAATATATTATGTAGTAAGAGTGTAAAGGGCTCTTACATTTTTTTTTAAAAAATCATCCAATGACAAATTAGATTAGTTTTTAAAGAATTTAGATGTCCGAATTTCACTTCTAAAATATTCATTCTATTTGATATTTGAATTTTATTTTTTATTGTTTTTAAAAATATTTTATTACTATATATCTGACTCGGAGAGATAAAATTAGAATAATTTTATTATATTTGAGAGTATTTATAATGGGAAAATTGTCCTAAACTCTAACTCTCTGCATGTAAACTCAACTCCCTCTTTAGTCTCTGTGTCAGAAAGAATTTGTTTTCACTCTCTACATGCAAAATTTCATGTGTTTCAACTACAGATTTACCGAATTACCCTCAATTTTTTTAGGTATAAAAAGTCTGAAATGAAATATAATTCTTCATAAATTTAGTATCATTTAATTAAAATTTAGTATATTTTCTATCAAATTGAATACTGCCTAATTTATTCATCCTAAAATAATTAATTGGTATGAACTTCTAATCAATTAGTCAAGCAGAAAAATAATTATGCTCAATTTTACAGAAAATATATTGAATTCTAATTTAAATATACTGAATTTAAAAAAATTCTTATTACTGCATCGAAAAAAAGGATGATACTCAATTTGATAGAAAATATATTAGATTTTAATTATATGATATTGAATTCAGGAGAGTTATACCTTATTTTAGACTTTTCATACTTAAAATTAAATAATGAGGGCAATTGGATAAATCAATATATATTAGGGAACTGAAGTAAATAAAATTTTGTATGCAGAGAGTGAAAATGAACTTTTTCTGATATAGTGACCGAGGATAAAATTTAAAATTTAATTGAGGATTTAAAAGTAATTTACAGTAGTTATAATCATACCTTGTAGAATAAAAAAAATATGTTGAAATATGTTTTAATATATATTTAAAATTTATATGAAATAATGTAATATTTAGTGGCGATCCCTCAAAAGGTCCACGGTCCGCGGTCTTTCTGATGACCAGTTGCCTGCCCCCTTTCCGCCTCTCGCCACTCCTGTGAATCTGCGATCGTCTCTCGATCGCCATCCGGTCGAGGCGCCGCCGAATTTGTGGCAACGCTCCTCATCTTGGACCTTCGCACAGGTTCGTCCTTTCCCTTTCACCGATCTTATTTTCAGCTACCGGTTGACCATTGGATCATCAGATCGATCTCGTAATCAGGGATTCCATTTTTCGGCGATCGCTTGCTCAATTGCAGTTTCCCTGTGTGATTATTGTTTCCTCATCTGCGTTGTGGCATTAGATTCGGAAAGCTCTTTATTTGCTTTTCTCAAGGTCAATCTTCTCTGCATATGTCTAAAAATTGACAGGATTTTCCTAGAGAATTGTGCTAGGGGTAGTGGCGGAGTCTGCCATCTGGGTTCAGCTGTAGCGGATGGCAGAGAGGGCCTGCGTCAAACGCCTTCTGAAAGAATATCGTGCAATTTGTAAGGTGAGCTAGTTTTTGTTTCCAACATGTGATGGACCAGTTTCCGTAGATCTATATAAAGTTCCCGTCACTGAATATCGAGATCTTTAAGGTGGTTGATATATATTTTTTTCATGTGGCACTGGCAGGTGTATCTACCATGGTAACTGAAGTTTTCTATTCTATGAATAGTCAGTCACCTTCGTTCCTATTTACTAAGCTAAATGGAAGCCATGCATTTCTGCATATGCGCAGTAGTGATTACACTAACTCCTTGTTTCTAGCCAACATGGTTGTAACTATTGCAGGGGCGGAGCTAGGATGTTGATTAGGCAATAATAGGATGTTGATTCAGTGTAGACAATATATAATATAATTAATAAAGTAAAAGGACAGTCAGGTGTATTAAACTCCTGTCAATCTCTAGGTCATACAATAACAACTCTATCGTTGTATCAAAACTTCCTTCAATATAATTAATAAAGTAAAAACATATAAAATCTATAATAATAAAGCATCACAAAATAATTATCCTACCATTCCTCTTTTTGAATTAAGCTCAAATTCTGAAATTTATTTGCATGTGTATTTTTTTTTTAACATGATACAAAAGAGATTTCTGCAATGTACTTATTAATTGAAGCAGGTCTTTAGTTCATGTGCAGCGAAGCCGAAGATGAATATGCTTCTTGTAAACTCCAGAAATCATGAGAAATATATATAAAAAATGCACACTGTATTTCTTCTTGTCAGCAACTTGAAAACACGAGGTAGCTTCATGGTATTTCTTCTAATCAACACTTCACGATATCAAAGATGGTAAATTGTGACAACTTTATACAGCTCATACAGAAACTGAATAGATACAACTGTAAAACAGTTACAAGCAGAAAATTAAGAGGATAGAAATAGATAAACACACACACACCAGATGTTGCTACCAAATCAGTTAACTAAATTGGCATTAAACAACTTGTCTCGAATTAGCAGCAGTTTGGCAGAGTAAAATCACAACTTGTATCAAACTAATCTGAATGGCTTGATTAAATAAAAATAAAAGAAGTTGGCAAAAGAAAGTTATTACAAAGATTTTTTAGTTTGAAGCTTGTCTTCATCATAAAAACAATAGCAAGCAAAATAATAGTTCGCAAGATCGGCTAACTCCAACTCATTCTTCGATTCCGTATCTCCTATTCTACATGGGCAGCATTGCTAATGAACGTGTGTATCTTGCTCGTCTTTTTTTTTTCTGGGGTAAGCTCCACCCATGATCTAGTGATATGACATTTCCGGTTATCATTATTTTTCCTTCAGCTGCCAATACCAAATAGATGGGACTAACGTGGCTACGGTGTCACACCTATAAGTTGGGTTGATGTTCCCGAGCATGAACTTCTTTCTCACATCATCTTTTATATGCTTTGATAAGTGAGTTTTGGACTAATTATATTGTTAGTGATTCAATTAGGAACATTTTCTTCTGATCACTCCTGTCAGATGCTATCATTTTTGAAAACTGACAATTTTTTCATCCTTTTCAAAGTTTCTTTGTGCAGTATCTTACAATTTGCATGCAGTTTCTTGATCATGAAGCTAAACATCACCTATTGTTCTCGAAACTTATCAAATATTTCACAACTAAATTGCAGGAACCTCCTCCGCAGATTGCAGCTCGCCCTTCTCCTTCAGATATTCTCGATTGGCGTAAGTAAACCATGTCTTTTATTTCTCATTTCATTTAAACTCAGTCTATTCACTGTTGATTCTGTATCTGAGTTTAAGTGCAAACGACATTTCTCGTCAAGGGCCATCAATAATTAATCTTAGAACTGATCCCTGATACATTTCTTATGTTGCAGTAAGTAGCATACAATTAGCGGTGTGGAGTTGTGGCCATGTTTATATTTTACTATGTTCCCCAAGGAGTTTTTGATTCATGAAAATTAAGAGCGTTGAAACCCTACACTGGGTTTGAATTTTAAATAGTGCCCATATATTCTATAAGAAGATATGTGCTTCCACTTCATTAATTTATATTATTAGTACACCTGCTGTTTCTCTTGATAATAAATGTTTAAGATACCATTAATAAAATGTTAGAATTAGTCCTTGTGTATCGAAATGGTTCATGAGCTCTTAAATTCTACCTATCTATATATATTTTGAAACCTTGCAATGATGGATAGCAAAATATTTTTCTGTCACTTGATTGGCTAACCCAGATCTTCATTAATCCATCTCAAGTTACCTTTTTTTTTTAATTGTAATTGATTATGTTTTGGCACCTTTACAGATTTTGTCATTGAAGGAAGTGATGGAACACCATATGCAGGTAATGATTTTAAATTCATTATTTAGAGTTGTTCGAGTTATTAGTTGTATGATGTGAGTTCAGTCCATATTGGGCAGTATGCTAGAGTCTCCCTCTCCTTGAAAGGATAGTTCTTTCATCAACATATGGGTTTAATCCATATGCTAGAGTCAACTGAGTGACTCTCGTAGTAAATCCTTCCCTATTCTTCTTTGCTACAGGTTAGCAGTCTCCCTCCTATCTTCCTCTGTGAACCTTTTTTGCATCCTTTGTCATTGTAACGGTTTGCATCCTTTGTTGGCTCAAAACGGGTTATTCTTTCGATTGTGAATCTCTTTAGTGTTGACCTAAACATGGGCAAGCATGAGATTGTTTACCTCTATGTGCAGATCATCCATATTTTGTTCAATGGTGATTTCATCAATCTCACATTTCATTGGCTCTTGGAGCTTCATGCCTACTCCATTGAATGCGACTTCCACATAGTTTCGGAATGGCCTAATAAACTCTAGCCTCTGTGCTCATTGGTTTCCTCTAGCCTACGGATACCTTCTATGATGAGCTTGCCCAATCTTTGCTTTTGTCATTCTCGTCCTCTTCTCCAAGTTTAGTGACTTTGAGGAGCTCTCTCTCTCTCTTTTCTTGTGCTCATTCCAAGGGCACACAATTTCTGTCCCCTCGGATGGGCAGTTGACTAGTACAGGGGGTGTTGCCACCGTAAGATTTGTGGTCAATTCTTGGCTAGTAGTTAGGTTTCTTCCCTTCCCCATGCATTGGTCATTGCTCGGGCTGGTAACCACCCATGATTTTCTTGCCTTCACATAACCTGAGGACGGACTGTGATGGACGCCTGGGGTGAGCATTATCACTTTTTGCCACTAAGGGCACATAATTTCTCCTATCAAGTCAATGGGTTTGCCTAGGAGGAATAACCCCTAGACTATACCCAACATGATTTGGACTTGGTAAACTCTAACTCAAGAAAAGAGGGAAAAAAATTTAAAATGATGTATTAAAAAGAGATAAAGGGCATATTCTAAATAAAAAGGAAGTATATTAAATAGAGCGAGGGGAATATTACAAAATGTTTTTTCTAGAAAGTTGGCAGCTAGAAGGAAAGTACAGAAAAAGTCATATCTAAAAAAAAGGGTCACAATTATTGAAACTTACATATTTTGAAGTCAATCATCCTTTCTTTTTCTCTCCTGTATTTTCAGGATTCAAATTTCACCACTATTTTTTCATTTCTCTCTTTTTTAGATGATTTAAGATCAGATTATGTATTGTTTGTTTCTTCGAACATCTCTGTCAGTTGTAACTTCGAAAAGATACATTATTCTTTGTCTCTATTCCAATATCCTATTTCTCTTTGTTTTTCTCTGGTAATGTTAGAACTTTACTTAGTATGCTATTATTCTTAATGCTTACTTACATCTCTCACAGAGTAACATCAAGCTTTACTCTGTCCTTGATGCCTGTCTGTTTTTTTCCCTCTCTCTTCGCTTGCAATTTTTCACTAGTCAATCCCATAGTATGCTCAATTTAAGTATATTTTTATAAAGTTTCATTTAAAGATTGTCACCAACTTAATCCTTTGAAGGTCTGTCTTGTAGATTGTGGTCAACATTACTTGAACTGTCAACTCTTTGAAGATCAGTTGAGTATTGTTTCTATCAAGCTTCTGAATTGCTGTACTAGCTTTATTTCTTTGTCATCTTCTACAAGTTTCTTTTTAACCAGATGCTACAGCCAGCAATTAAACATAATATCCAATAGTGTTTCTGTCAAGCTTCTCAATTGCTGCACTCGCTTTACTTCTTTCTCATTTGCCTTTATATGTTTGGTAATGTTTACTGTATGAAATTGGAAACTGTGCTTGTTAGAATTATTCTTCTTACATTGGCCACCTTATCCTTAAATTGCCTATTATACAATTTCTGATCTGGTTTCATGCTGACTATAATTTAATATGCAGGTGGATATTACTATGGAAAGCTTAAATTCCCACCCGATTACCCATTCAAGCCTCCCAGTATCCGGTACCTAAGTTCTTCATAAGATTTTTTTACTTTCAAAGCTGCAGGGTTTCTGTAGATTCCATTGTCTAGGGTGCAATTAACTGAGTATTTCTCTTTTCTCCAGCATGATAACTCCTAATGGTCGATTTGCCCCCAATGTTAGAATATGCTTATCCATGAGTGATTGTAAGTTCCTAGTACAGTCCTATAATAAATTTGCTTCCTATTCTATTGGTGTTGTATTTAGAAAGAATTCATTCTCATTCTCATTTGAGTTGTGATTATTATGTTCCTTTCAGTTCATCCGGAGTCTTGGAATCCTATGTGGTCTGTATCAAGGTGAGATATAAAACATAATGAGAGTGACAATTTATAACCTTATGTTTTCTGTTTTTTGTCTCCTTGACTTTTGTTCCTGTATTACTTGAGCCTTCATTTGCATACCAGGACATAGAAAGTTGAACAATCTGTACATTATTAACCACTGTTATCATTATTCTGTTTTAGTTATGTTCTTTGCACGTGGGTGATTATATTACTTAGTGTAATTTCTTGGTTCATCTAATAATAGATTTCTGATGTTTATTATTTCCTGGTGCAGTATCTTGACAGGACTACTTTCCTTCATGGTAAGTTGTTATAACACTTCTATTCTTTGAATGGCTCTAAGACGAACATTTTAGTTACATTTTGTACCTTACGTTTTGCTTGTGTACTTCTAGCAACATTATATGAAATGTTGTTTAGAAATTGAAGATATTAACTAAAGTGAATTTATGAAATGTAGTTTCAGCTGTAAATTAGGGAATGATCAAAATGTATGGACATTGAAATTCTTGTAAGATATCTTTGATCTATTATTCATAAAGATGCTTGTAAAGATATAATTAATAGCATGAAGAGTGAGTATTAATATAAGAGCTTCTAAGGCCAACCCATTAGTCTAACATTAAAATTGTATAAACTAGTATACTACCAATCATGTTTTATAGATTTGAATATTGGAATTTTGGGTATATATGTATATTTGGAATTGATCCAAGCGCCTCAAGCTTTAGTTTACGTGAATTATTTTTTTAAATCAAAATTTTCTTAAATCTTAAATACATATAATATACTCCGTGAGCATTTAAAATTTTTTATTTTGAATACTATAATCCAAGAGGGAAGCCTGAACCCTAGAGAGAAAATCTTATTAGCTTAAACTCACTATAACCCAACCCCTAAATCCTAAATACATATAATATCCCGTGAGCATCTAAAATTTTTTATCTGAAACACTATAACCCAAGAGGGAAGCCTGAACCCTAGAGAGAAAATTTTATTAGCTTAAGCTTACTATAACCCAATCCCTAAATCCTAAAATCTTAAACCCTACATACATATAATATATCCCAAAAACATCTATTGCACAATGGAATCCAAGCACTTGGAGGCGCCTTGAGCGCGCACAAGCGTATATATATATATATATATATAGGGGTTTGCTGTGCTAAGGACCTTACCGCGCAAACTCCATGCAAATCTTAACTATTTTTTCGGTTTGAATTTTTTTTATACTTAACACTATAACTCAACAATTAAATCCTAAAGGCAAAATCTTAAACGGGATACCCGGGAGCTTAAAAAAAATAATCAAAAAATATATAAATAAAAAAATGATCATCGACCACATAATGGATGTGTGGGGTTTTAGGAAAATTTAAAAAACATTAATATAACAAATGATAATGTGACAAAGTCGTTTAAGAAGATATGACATGTTAAAAGGAAATCCATGTATTTGAAGTTAAATACTTGGGACTTACATGACTATGATGATGACTACTTCTAGCATCATATTCCAATAATTAATTGATTTCTTTAGTATTGTCAAGAGATATCTAAGAATTATATTGCAGATGATCTGAGAGAATTTTTGACTGACCTTCACTTCCCTTCAGTTTGAACTTGTACTTTTGAATTCTTATAAATGGCACTTTTGATAATCCAATAGAAGTAAACTTTTCTAAAATGCCACTTTGAACTGATAAATGGCACAATCTGTGTAAATGTAGAAACTGACCCATTAACTTATCAAATCCATCCACTAACTCAAAATGCTCAAATTCAAGCTAACAGTTGTTCATTCATCTAAACTGTCTTTGTAAGCTTGCAGGTGTGGGCTATATCTGTGTCTCATTGAAGTTCTTTGATTCATTTTTAATACTCGAAAGCTAATAATATGACATTTTGATCAGAAAAGTTAATAGTACGACATATTTGGTGAGAATTTTGAAATGAATTAGTGATTAGTCAGTGTAACATTAATTTGAAATGATTAGTTATTCAAAAATATTCGAAAGCTAATAATATGACATTTTGATCAGAAAAGTTAATAGTACGACATATTTGGTGAGAATTTTGAAATGAATTAGTGATAGTCAGTGTAACATTAATTTGAAATGATTAGTTATTCAAGAATGTGGCCTCAGTCTTCAATTTTAAAATACACCACAAGGCATTTGCAAACAGGATAAGATGCTCATTTATCTATCATCAAAATTGGAAATGCATTCTAGATGAAGCCACAAGCAAGCTATGGACATAATTTAAGAATCTTTTGTTTTTTATTTTATTATTTTATACGATGATTAAGTTTTTGGTTCCATAGTTCAGCAAAGTCGTCCTGAGAAATTTCAAGGGTGAAAACAACCTGCCTTTTGCTATAAAGTATGAAAGAAATCTAAAGCTACACATTCTTTCTTGCAATACATTTGGACACAAGATACTCAACTGGCAGAACATAATCAGTTTGATAGAAATCTTAAGCTAGATATTCTATATTTCGTGCAATAAACTAATTAGAAAGATACTCAACTGTTGAGTAAAATCAGTATATGATAGTCTGGTATGAAATTGATGCACTGTAATGATTCTGCACGGTATATCTTTGCTTAATTTAACCAACTTGATGTTCCTGCAGTTGGACAATCACCAGACCGCTGGAAGCATTAGATCTTCTGACGATGAAAAGCTAAAATTAGCCAAAGCTTCACTATCATACAATTGTGAAAAGTAATTTTCTGACTTGGCATGCTGCACAACATTATTTTTATTGTTTATTCAGTCAGTCATCAGATACTATCTGAAGTTTTCAAGGTTTGGGAACTAAAATCTTAGGGGCCTTACACAACCCAACAGTGTGACCCCCATCATTACCGCACTAATTTTCGCCATGAACAACAATCAAAGCTATAAGCTCTCTACTTTTTTATGCATGGCCACCAATGTTGATCTTCTAGCTACACTTAGATCAGTTTATGATATGTTTAGTAAAATGAAGAGCACTCAAGTATACTTTTACTTTGTGTAATTTTTTCTTAATCTCCCTCTGCCTCTTCTTGGATCTTAATCAAATCCTCTCATTTGAAGAGGTTTTATCATATTCCGACTTTTCAGTCTATGCCACTTTTGACACTACATTTCATGCAAACAGTGATACATACACATTGATGGCTCCAGTTTGACTATGAAGACCTGATCACTGAAATAAGATTGCACTTTGTTATTACTAAGTTGCATGCGGTACTCGGTTCCTATCAAGATGCTAGTATATCGTGATAAAAAAAATATCAAAACTCAAAACCATTTTCATTTCAACCACCTTAAGCCTTGCAATCTTACACTAAGTTGTAAGATGCGAGTCCATGTATGTCTTAGAAGTAGGAGAACGTAAAAATTGATCCATTTTGCTGACTGTCACATGTTTTAACCACATATTGCATAGTCAAAATATGTGCCATGTTTATATTTGTTTGCTTTCCTTCAGATTGGTCGGTTTTGTATTTTTATGTATTCATAAACTTATAATTTTGTTGCATGAAACAGCAAAAATTGTCTGAACTTTAAGAAGCTCTTCCCAGAATATATAGAGAAGTACTACCAACAACAGAATGTGGAACGGCCTGTTGCTCAACAGCCAGAGAATAATTTGCATCCTCGCTCCATCTCCGTCGAACAGCCTTTTCGGCAAGATGATGCGGCAAGGAGAAGGCAGAGAAAACCAGTGCCATTCTGGTTAGTACTGCTGTTATTGTCAGTGTTTGGTATTATGATAGCTTTACCGCTTCTTCAAATTTGAAGTCGACACCAAAAGGCTGTAATTGCTAGATTGTGCATTGTAGATTTTTCTTTATAATTGTAGCTGGTTGGGCATGTGGTGTGACTTAAACCACTAGTAGCCTGCAACTACTACTACAGTTGATGGAATGCACTCGGCCATTGTCACGACCGGCTTTGCTTGTTTGAAATTTTATGTTTGTAGTTCTTTCTTCGTTCCGTGAAATTGTGAAATCAGCTAAAATTTTCAATTTTAATCGTTCCAGACGAATGGAACAATTTACGTCAATTTGATTTTGGTATAAATTTTTTATAACTGAAATAATGGTTTTGATTTTTTTTTCCCACCCTCTCAAACTGACAAATAGCAAATTGAGTAGATCAAAAAGAAAGGAGTGACATTGCTGGATCTTTGAATGTACAGCGAGAGAAAGTGGAGGCGAGACATGATGATGGAGAGAGGGAGTTTACAGGGGCTGATAATGGAGACATGAATGCAATTGGAAGAAGGTTTAGCAGCTTTGGCGGAGGGAGCAAGCGACGGCCTGCGCCCAGTGTCTCAGCCTCGTCTTCACAAGCTGCGGATTGTCCCCTGTTATCGGTTCATCAAAAAAAAAAAAACAAAGTCAGGAATCGGTCCGGCCCGTTTGACAATTGGCATGATGAATTTTCAATTTTTAATGAAAGTGTGTACCTGGATTGCAGATCTTCCAGGATTCGCCGGAAGTGGAGCTTCCGTCGGCGCTCCGGGGACTCAGCGTGGTCGGCGAGGAGGTGCTGGAGGTGGAACCCGAGCTCGACGAGTAGTTCCGGAGGCGGTTGACGGCGAAGTAGAGGTCGAGCGCCGGCAGCGTGTGGCGGAGGTGGTGGCCGCCCCCTTCCTCGCTGAACCCGAACCCTAGCTCGATGCACCCCTTCAGCTCGTCTAGGTCCTCGTCCGTTAGGCTCCTCACCTTCCTTCCCTCCTCTACCTCTTCCACCTGCTCCTCCTCCACGGAAAGCAACATCTGCCGCCGCTTCTCCCACTTGGCCTCTCTTTTCGTCTCCAGCATCGACAGCTGCTTCGACAGCCTCTTCCTCTTGTCCCTCTCGCCGTCGGCCGCCGCGCCGCCTACGGTGGAGATCTGCCACGCCATCGAGGGGCGGTCACGGGGCAAATCGACCACCAGATCGGCACTCTTTTTCTTCATCCTCACCGGAAAAATGCAATCCAAGCAAATCTTACTCCTCCTCGCTTCTGCTTCACGGGATGATTCAGGAGCTCCGCATAGCGGCCATGGCCGGCGCGGCCGCGACTGGCGGCGGAAGGGGACGAAGCGCCCTGCCGAGCGACGATAGATGACGATGGAGCTGCGAACGAATCGGAAAGCGCAGCGAAGGGTTGGGTTTGAAGGTGGCGATGGCGGTTGCGACAGCGAAGGCTGCGCTGTTGGCCTTTTTAAGCGACCAGCAATGGCCGCGGATGCTCCGCCCTGCGATGCCCACCGCTCAACGCCACAGCGTCGCCCGTTGAGGATCCAAAACAAACTTCTCCTTCTTCTTCCTTTTAATTTTCATCGATTTCAAAAGTTAATTTTCAGTTTAAACAGTCCGACTATTTTAGTTTATGCTAATTTTACAACCATCGTTAGGCCGTCTCCTGTATATCAACAATTAGTTTAAGGGGGCTTAGTTAGTTAGTTATGCCAAATACAGAGAAACAAAGACAGACGATAGCAACGAGTTCATATCCAAACAATACAACATCAATCTATACTTAGATTTTAAGGATCAAGCTGTTGAATTTTGATTGAAATTTTAAATCTATTGGAAAACCTTTAGTCCCACATTGCTAAGCCAAAGGAGATGGAAGGCCTTATTTATCAAGCCATTCCTATAATGCTTAGATGGCTTAGGGGGACCTACACGCATGCGCGGGTTGAGCCCAAACCAGGTGGTTTCAGGGGGTCTGGGCCAGAAATCCATAAACCGGGCGCGACGCACGCGATTATCGCGTGCAGGGGGGGGTGCAAATCCCCAGCCCGTGAGCCTCGCGCTTGCGGGCGGCGCGGTTTGGTTTTGCAGATTTCGGTTCGGTTTGATTCCTAAACTAATTGGTTTGATTTTATTTTTTCTTTCCTTTTATTTATTTTTATTCCTGTTTTTTTGAGAAATCGCGTCCTCTTCTTTCTGGCGCTCGACGCGACTCCTCGTGGTCGCTGGTCGCGATTCCTAAAGGGAAGAGGCAAAGGTTTGCCTCTTCAGATCTATAAAAGGAGAAGGAAAGAAGAAGCAATTCATTCACTGCTTCTTCTCCTTTCTCTCTGAACGAGATCTGAGCGAGAATCTCCTTTCTCTCTGAGCGATTCTCGATTCTTTCCTCTTCGTTTTCTTCTTTTGGTTTTGGGTCTTGAGGCTTCGCCTAGTGCGATCTGAGGTTGTCTCCGAGGGCAGCGTTCGTCTTGGAGTGCACCTACGAACGCCGCGTGGTTGTCGGATCTTGGGGGAGTTTTGCCGGGAGCCTTTGCACCGTAGGGCGGCAATCAATTCTCTAAAGACAGTCGGCACGCCGGCGCTTCTACCTGAGGATAACGATTTCCTAACCCTGCTTATTCATTTACTGTCTATTGCATGCTGCCTGATTTTATTGGTGCAAATATATTACTGATTTTAGTGCTATTTCTTACAACAATTTTAGAGAATTGATTGTAAGCATCAATAGACATGATGAATAATAGGGTAATTGGGTCTGATGAGGCTAGCGCCAGACCTGAAAGATTTTTTGGGCAGAACTTTAGGCGTTGGCAACAACGCATGAAGTTCTGGCTTACCACGCTAGGGCTATTCTCTGTCATAGAAACAGATCCTCCTTCACCTGATGAAGAGGAACCTGGCCGTAGTGTTGCCTTAGAGAGGTTTAAGTCAAGGGATTATCTCTGCCATGGGAGAATCCTGTCTGCCCTCTCAGACGCACTTTTTGATGTGTACTGCTCAACCTCTTCGGCCAAGGAATTGTGGAAATCCTTGGATAAAAAATATAATTCCGAAGATTCTGGTTTAGAGAAGTACACCGTGGCAAAGTTCCTAAACTTCAAAATGGTTGAAGGAAAATCTGTAGTTGAGCAGACCCATGAATTTCAAGTTCTGATTCATGGTCTTGCTGAAGGAGATATGCTACTACCCGAAAAATTTCAGGTCTTGTCTATCATCGAGAAGTTGCCTCCGAGTTGGGAAGATTTTGGCATGACTCTTAAACATAGGAGAGGTCAAATCTCTTTAGAAGATTTGATGATTGCCTTAAATATCGAGGAAGAACATCGGAAGCAACATAAAGATGATAATAAGACAATACCTATGGAATTTGCTCCAAAGGCAAATGTAGTGGTCTCTTCTGACAAGAACAAATTCAAAAACCAAAAGAACAAAATGAAACCCAAACCAAAGGTTCAGAAAAAGCATGGGACTAGGCCGTGCTGGACTTGTGGACAAGTTGGACATTTTGCCAAATTCTGTCCTGAACGGAAGGACAAGAAGAAAAACCAAGGCAATACGTCCAACACCAAGGCACAAGCAAATGTTGTGACTGCTAATGCCGACACCAGCGATAGGTTTGTTACCTTTAACCCCGAACTAAATTTGATCTATCAACCTAATGAGTGGTTGGTTGATACAGGTGCTAATGTGCACTGTTGTGCTGATCGCTCTGCCTTCCTTACTTATCAGGTAATTGAAGGCACTTCCGTGACCATGGGGAACCATTCTGCAGCTAGGGTGCTTGGGATAGGACAAGTTGACCTGAGGTTCACCTCTGGAAAGGTCCTGTCACTGCATGAGGTGCATCATGTTCCAGCGGTCCGACGGAATTTGATTAGCGGGTCAAAATTAGTTCGTGCTGGTTATGAGCTAAACTTTAAATGTAATAAAGTTGTAATATTACATTTAGGAACCTTTATTGGAAAGGGTTACCTTAATGAAGGATTATTTAAACTCAATGTAACTTTGAATAAATCTAATGATGTTGGTTGTTCTTATAACGTTGAATCTTATGATGTATGGCATGATAGATTAGGACATGTTAATTTTCAAACTGTAAAAAGAATGATGAATCTTGACATGATTCCTAAGCATGCCATAAATGATAAGGAAAAATGCGAAATTTGTGTGCAATATAAACAGCCCCGAAAACCCTTCAAATCAGTTGATAGAAATTCTGATATTTTAGAATTAATTCATACTGATTGTTGTGAGTTTAACGGTGTAATAACGAGAGACCATAAAAGGTATTTCATTACCTTCATTGATGATCACTCTCGTTATTGTTATGTTTATTTGCTAAAAACCAAGGATGAAGCTTTAGATAAATTTATGGTTTTTAAATCTGAAGCCGAAAACCAAACGAATAAAACCATTAAGAGGTTAAGGTCTGATAGGGGCGGAGAGTTTACCTCGAATCTGTTTCAGAAATTTTGTCAAAATTCAGGTATAATTCACGAGGTGACTGCTCCATATAGTCCTCAATCAAATGGTGTAGCAGAACGAAAAAATCGAACCCTTGAAGATATGATCAATTCCATGTTAGGAAGTTCTGGGTTACCCAACTTTATGTGGGGGGAGGCTCTATACACTGCATGTCATGTGTTAAATAGGGTCCCAATGAAGTCAAGGGATAAAAGCCCATATGAGCTTTGGAAAGGTCGGAAAACAAGTTTGAAATACCTTAAAGTGTGGGGGTGCCTTGCAAAGGTACTAGTACCTGAACACAGAAGGAAGAAACTTGGTCCAAAGACCATAGATGGTATCTTCTTAGGTTATGCTCAAAATAGTATTGCATATAGATTTCTAATTATTAAATCAGAAATTCCTGGAATAGATGCAAATACTATTGTAGAGCTTCGCGATGCTACATTTTTTGAGGATATATTTCCTATGAAGATGAGAACACCTCAGTCCATTTCTAGTATTCCTACTAGAGATGAGCCTGCTTCCGTAGATGTCCCATTATCCGTAGTGAGTGCACCTTCCTCAAGTCACTCTAGAATAGATGAATCTAGTGAGTGTACAGAACTGAGAAGGAGCAAGAGACAACGTGTCTCTACGGATTTAGGCCAAGACTTTATCACCTATAATATAGAAGGTGACCCTGTGACATATAGAGATGCTATGGCTTCTCCTGAAGCTAAGCACTGGAAAGAGGCCACTAAAAGTGAAATGGACTCTATTATCTCTAATGCCACTTGGGAGTTAGTAGATTTACCTCCTGGTTGTACCACCATAGGATGTAAATGGGTGTTTAAGAAAAAACTAAAACCTGATGGGTCAGTAGATAAATTCAAAGCACGCCTAGTTGCTAAGGGATTCAAACAAAAAGAAGGGATTGACTATTTTGACACTTATTCTCCTGTTACCAGAATTACTACAATTCGAGTGTTAATAGCATTGGCATCCATATATCATCTTGAGGTCCATCAAATGGATGTCAAAACGGCATTCCTTAATGGTGATCTTGAAGAAGAGATATATATGGATCAGCCAGAGGGATATGTAGCTTCTGGAAGTGAGAATAAAGTCTGTAAGTTAGTTAAATCTCTATATGGTTTGAAGCAAGCCCCAAAGCAATGGCATGAAAAATTCGATAGTGCTATGCTATCATTTGGCTTTGAAATTAATGACTCTGACAAATGTGTATATACTAAACTGAAAGGCGATAGATGTATTATTTTATGTTTATATGTAGATGATATTTTATTGTTTGCATCTGACCTTTCAATTATTAACGAGACCAAGGCTCTCTTAAGTGGTAAGTTTGATATGAAGGATATGGGTTGTGCTGATGTGATTTTAGGGCTGAAGTTGACTCGCTCAACTGATGGAATAGCAATTTCTCAGTCACACTATGTGGAGAAAGTGTTAGAGAAATATGGCTATAGCCACATAAAATCTGTAGTCACACCCTATGATCCTTCAAAGACTCTCCACAAGAATAAGAGTGGCGTGGCTGTGTCTCAATTAAGATATTCCCAAATAATTGGGAGTCTAATGTATTTGGCAAATTGTTCTAGACCTGATATTTCGTTTGCTATAACTAAATTGAGCAGGTTTACCAGCTGTCCGGACAGAACACATTGGGATGCATTAGACAGAGTACTCAGATATCTAAAAGGAACTATATCCTTGGGCTTGCAGTATGGGAGATTCCCTGCAGTCCTGGAGGGATATAGTGATGCCAGTTGGATAGCTGACACTGCTGAGTGTAAAGGCGTTACTGGTTATGTCTTTACACTTGGAGGCGGTGCAGTTGCTTGGAGGTCTGTTAAACAGACGATTATATCCCGTTCTACATCTGAGGCAGAATTGTGTGCTTTGGATACCACAGTAACTGAAGCAGATTGGCTTAAGGGTCTTCTGTCTGAAATTCCCTTGATAATTAAGCCAATACCTTCTATTTCAGTACACTGTGATAATCAAACAACAATAGCTCAGATTAGAAGCTCCAAGTATAACCAGAAACAGAAGAGACATGTACGAATCAGATTGAAGTCTGTTCGTGAGCTAGTGTCTCTTGGAGTGGTGTCTTTGGACTTTGTAAGTTCAAAAGACAATATTGCTGATCCACTCACAAAAGGTCTTGATTCTGAGAAAATCAAGAGATCCAATAAGGGAATGGGACTGAGGCCTATCTTGGTTTCATCTATAGCGGCAACCCAACCTATCTGATTGGAGATCCCAAGAAGTAGGTTCAATGTGGTATAAACAAGCTATAAGGGTGAACCGTAAGCATCAAACTGATTGAGATGTAATCTCATAGTCTCTTCCCTGGATAGATGCTTAACTGCTAGTAAGGATGAGCCTAGAGGCTCTTAATGAGTTCAAGGTCTTTATGACAGGATGCTTGCAGTACATCCTTGGAGAACTCACCTATGTAAGTGTAACTGTGGGGCCGCAGTGTGGGGGGGTCTAGGCAACTCTCCTTAGCACTTATGAAACAAGATTCGGTGGCATGGCCGTAATGCACCAACCCAGAAGGATTCAACCGTCGCCTGTGATGAGTTGTTGCCAATTGATTTTCACATATTAAAGGTTTAAGTTCAAGACTTAGTTCACTTCAAACCTGTGTGAATAAGATTGGCTTACTTAGGTGAAAATTCAAACCGGAAGGTATTTTTACTGAAAGCTCATTACGACAAAGCCTCAAGACCTATTTTGTTATTTATTAGAATTTGAAATTTGTGGGGGATTGTTGAATTTTGATTGAAATTTCAAATCTATTGGAAAACCTTTAGTCCCACATTGCTAAGCCAAAGGAGATGGAAGGCCTTATTTATCAAGCCATTCCTATAATGCTTAGATGGCTTAGGGGGACCTACACGCATGCGCGGGTTGAGCCCAAACCAGGTGGTTTCAGGGGGTCTGGGCCAGAAATCCATAAACCGGGCGCGACGCACGCGATTATCGCGCGCAGGGGGGGTGCAAATCCCCAGCCCGTGAGCCTCGCGCTTGCGGGCGGCGCGGTTTGGTTTTGCAGATTTCGGTTCGGTTTGATTCCTAAACTAATTGGTTTGATTTTATTTTTTCTTTCCTTTTATTTATTTTTATTCCTGTTTTTTTGAGAAATCGCGTCCTCTTCTTTCTGGCGCTCGACGCGACTCCTCGTGGTCGCTGGTCGCGATTCCTAAAGGGAAGAGGCAAAGGTTTGCCTCTTCAGATCTATAAAAGGAGAAGGAAAGAAGAAGCAATTCATTCACTGCTTCTTCTCCTTTCTCTCTGAACGAGATCTGAGCGAGAATCTCCTTTCTCTCTGAGCGATTCTCGATTCTTTCCTCTTCGTTTTCTTCTTTTGGTTTTGGGTCTTGAGGCTTTGCCTAGTGCGATCTGAGGTTGTCTCCGAGGGCAGCGTTCGTCTTGGAGTGCACCTACGAACGCCGCGTGGTTGTCGGATCTTGGGGGAGTTTTGCCGGGAGCCTTTGCACCGTAGGGCGGCAATCAATTCTCTAAAGACAGTCGGCACGCCGGCGCTTCTACCTGAGGATAACGATTTCCTAACCCTGCTTATTCATTTACTGTCTATTGCATGCTGCCTGATTTTATTGGTGCAAATATATTACTGATTTTAGTGCTATTTCTTACAACACAAGCTTCTTCCTCGGACGATAGAGACTCAGTAATAGCTGATAGGGATTACGTGAGTTTAGGACTGCCCTCCGAGATCACTTCCGTGTTGTTGAGCGGCATTGATGAAGCATATGGAGTTTTGTTTGCCAACCTGCAGAGAAGTGGCCGTCGTTAGAAAGACTACTGCTCAGTCCTCACAGCAATGGCCGAATCCAAAAGATACCTGTTCCGGCGCTTCTCCAGAAAACGCTGAAGCGAGTGCCGCCTTGCAATGGGCAACTCTGCGATCAAGGAAACAGACAACTCATCCTGATGATGTTTTCGAACTTTAAATCTTATTGAAATAAGAAATGATAAGAAATATAAGGGTATGAACGCCTCGTTCAATCCTATTTCAGCAAAAGAATCCCAAAAGATACCTGTTTGCAGCATGAAGAGAGCGTCGGGAGTAGAAGATTGCCGTCCTTCCGCCGTCGAGATTTGAAGTGATAGAGATCTGGTGAGCGCCGGCCCAAGGACCTCAGCTGCGTTGTGCTCCGCCGGAGCCCTTGCCGGGGCCACCTTTGCTGCGGCGGCGGCGATGAGCATTATCGCCTGCGCCTGCTTCGGCATCCACCCAAATCGATTAAAACTTCGATCCATCAATTATTTCAAAAGGAAAAAAGAAAAAAGGAAAGCAAAATCTAAAGCGAGCGACCTTTTCCGGAGGGATCGCGTCGTAAACCCTAGCCTTGCCGCCGTAGAAAATGGTGAGCGGCGAAGAATCCGAAGCGGCGAACGATGGCCTCGCCACTGGCATCGTCAAACACCTAAAGATCGTTCACAGTCAAACGCCGAGGACCAAATCAAAGCTATAAAATCTTCGGACCCCAAGCAAAAAAACAGAGGAATTAGTACCTTCCGAGACAGTTCGACCTCGATTCCCTCTTCACGGCTTCGGATCGCTCCATCCGACCTGAAGCAAACCCTAGTGGAGCTCTGAGGAGCAACAGCCGATTCTTAAATGGCAACAGGTACCTTTTTCCCGCGGAGTCACGGTGTCCTTCCTCACTGTGCCCTGCACGGCGAGGAAATCGAAGTTATGACGAGCACGGGCAAGCTACAATTTCATTTTAGTTCTCAAACTTTACAAAATTTATACAAACCCTATGCTCACCGCGTAACCATTTTCTTGCAGCACTTAACGGCATAGATTACAGTAGGGACAGCTGATCAGGGATCGAATGATGTGAATGTGAAAACTTTGAAGGGCGAAATGGAAGATTTCCCAAAATATCAATCAAGTAGATATTTTTTTAAAATAATATAAAATTATGAATTCGCAGTGTTTTTCACGTGCTCCTTTCAGTTTATTTTCTGTGCTTGCTTTGGTACTTGTGTCTGCCAGTCGTCCACGGTTTTACCTCCGATGCCGCTGGCATAATATTAAAAAAAATATAGAAAAGTCACCGGATAATTGAATCTTTTGTTTTCAGTGAATCGAATTAAAAAATAAAATTAATAACGAGAATGAATTTTATTAATAAAAATTAAGATAATTTATACAACAAACTAAGTGATTATATATTTTCTTTGATAATATATATAATTTTGAAAATATTTAAATAATATAGTCTTTCTTTTACTTTTCGGCAATTTACCAAAAGGCGTACCTAAGAATTGGAAATTATCAATTCCGTATCATAGTTTCTATTTTACCAAAGAACGCATGCCTTTATGTGAACTTCCTTTTATATCCCTCCTTCTAACTGTTGTCTTTCTCATTCTCTCTCTTAGCAACAAATTTCGAGACGGTAGCACGTGACTTTTATTTTAAAATAATATATTATGAAATCGACGCTAAAAACGTAAGATAAAAATTAAAAAAATATTTCAGTTAAAAATAACTCATCAAACGTGATTTAAAAATATAAATAAATAATTTTTATATTTGATTAATAAAAATTAATATATTAAATAATATTTAATAAATATATTAATATATATAAAAAATTCAAAAAAACGTATGCTGAGCAATAAAAAAAACGTTAAAAAATTCAAAAAAAAAACGAATTCAGAATAAAAAAAACGTAAAAAAAATTCAAAGAAAAACAAATTCAGAAATTAAAAAAAAACGTTGCTGCAGAAATTAAAAAAAAACTGGGCCTAAAATGAAATATTTCAGGCCCACGCTGGGCCTAAAATATTTTTATTTCAGACCCACGTTGGGCCTGAAATCTTTTGATTCAGGCCCGACGTGGAATCAAAATTTTTTTTATTTTAAAAATATATTAATATATAAAAAAACTATCAAAACACTTAATTTGAAATTAAAATGCAGGGTCTGAAGTCACGCTAGGAGGGCCTGAACATAGATGTGATGTACATCAGTGAATTTTGGTCAAAACCCACTGATATTTCTAAACTACTCCTATTTGATTTGTGATATCTAATATATAGATGTTTGGACACCTAAAACATCATCTCCTACCTCTACCCTCTCTATTGATATGGAGTTTTCAGAAATCCAGATATGGGAGGTCCATCAGTGAGTTTTGGTCAAAACTCACTGATATTTCTAAACTACTCCTATTTGATTGGTGATATCTAATATATAGATGTTTGGACACCTAAAACATCATCTCCTACCTCTACCCTCTCTATTCATATGGAGTTTTCAGAAATCCAGATACGGGAGGTCTATCAGTGGATTTTAGTCAAAACTCACTGATATTTCTAAACTACTCCTATTTGATTGGTGATATTTAATATATAGATGTTTGGACACCTAAAACATCATCTCCTAGCTCTACCCTCTCTATTGATATGGAGTTTTCAGAAATCCAGATATGGGAGGTCCATAAGTGAGTTTTGGTCAAAACTCACTGATATTTCTAAACTACTCCTATTTGATTGGTGATATCTAATATATAGATGTTTGGACACCTAAAACATCATCTCCTACCTCTACCCCCTCTATTGATATGGAGTTTTCAGAAATCCAGATATGGGAGGTCCATCAGTGAGTTTTGGTCAAAACTCACTGATATTTCTAAACTACTCCTATTTGATTGGTGATATCTAATATATAGATGTTTGGATACCTAAAACATCATCTCCTACCTCTACCCTCTCTATTGATATGGAATTTTCAGAAATCCAGATATGGGAGGTCCATCAGTGGGTTTTGGTTAAAACTCACTGATATTTCTAAACTACTCCTATTTGATTGGTGATATCTAATATATAGATGTTTGGACACCTAAAACATCATCTCCTACCTCTACCCTCTCTATTCATATGGAGTTTTCAGAAATCCAGATATGGGAGGTCCATCAGTGAGTTTTGACCAAAACTCACTGATATTTCTAAACTACTCCTATTTGATTGGTGATATCTAATATATAGATGTTTGGACACCTAAAACATCATCTCCTACCTCTACCCTCTCTATTCATATGGAGTTTTCAGAAATCCAGATATGGGAGGTCCATCAGTGAGTTTTGGTCAAAACTCACTGATATTTCTAAACTACTCCTATTTGATTGGTGATATCTAATATATAGATGTTTGGACACCTAAAACATCATCTCCTACCTCTACCCTCTCTATTCATATGGAGTTTTCAGAAATCCAGATATGGGAGGTCCATCAGTGAGTTTTGGTCAAAACTCACTGATATTTCTAAACTACTCCTATTTGATTGGTGATATCTAATATATAGATGTTTGGACACCTAAAACATCATCTCCTACCTCTACCCTCTCTATTCATATGGAGTTTTCAGAAATCCAGATATGGGAGGTCCATCAGTGAGTTTTGGTCAAAACTCACTGATGGACCTCCCATATCTGGATTTCTGAAAACTCCATATGAATAGAGAGGGTAGAGGTAGGAGATGATGTTTTAGGTGTCCAAACATCTATATATTAGATATCACCAATCAAATAGGAGTAGTTTAGAAATATCAGTGAGTTTTGACCAAAACTCACTGATGGACCTCCCATATCTGGATTTCTGAAAACTCCATATGAATAGAGAGGGTAGAGGTAGGAGATGATGTTTTAGGTGTCCAAACATCTATATATTAGATATCACCAATCAAATAGGAGTAGTTTAGAAATATCAGTGAGTTTTGACCAAAACTCACTGATGGACCTCCCATATCTGGATTTCTGAAAACTCCATATGAATAGAGAGGGTAGAGGTAGGAGATGATGTTTTAGGTGTCCAAACATCTATATATTAGATATCACCAATCAAATAGGAGTAGTTTAGAAATATCAGTGAGTTTTGACCAAAATTCACTGATGCACATCACATATATGTTCAGGCCCTCCTAGCGTGACTTCAGACCCTGCATTTTAATTTCAAATTAAGTGTTTTGATAGGTTTTTTTATATATTAATATATTTTTAAAATAAAAAAAATTTTGATTCCACGTCGGGCCTGAATCAAAAGATTTTAGACCCAACGTGGGCCTGAAATAAAATATTTCAGGCCCAGTTTTTTTTAATTTCTGCAGCAACGTTTTTTTTAATTTCTAAATTCGTTTTTTTTTGAATTTTTTTTGCGTTTTCTTTTTGATTTCTGAATTCGTTTTTTTTTTGATTTCTGAATTCGTTTTTTTTTGAATTTTTTTTACGTTTTTTTATTCTGAATTCGTTTTTTTTGAATTTTTTAACGTTTTTTTATTGCTCAGCATACGTTTTTTTTGAATTTTTTATATATATTAATATATTTATTAAATATTATTCAATATATTAATTTTTATTAATCAAATATAAAAATTATTTATTTATATTTTTAAATCACGTTTGATGAGTTATTTTTAACTGAAATATTTTTTTAATTTTTATCTTACGTTTTTAGTGTCGATTTCATAATATATTATTTTAAAATAAAAGTCACGTGCTACCGTCTCGAAATTTGTTGCTGAGAGAGAGAATGAGAAAGACAGTAGTTAGAAGGAGGGGTATAAAAGGAAGTTCACATAAAGGCATGCGCCCTTTGGTAAAATAGAAACTATGATACGGAATTGATAATTTCTAATTCTTAGGTACGTCTTTTGGTAAATTGCCGTTTACTTTTTATTGGTCTCTCTGTTTTTTACCCTTCATCCAAAAATTTTTAAATCACACATTTATTACTATATTATTGATTTTTCAAAAGAAAATCTACGAAAGAACAAGAATAACATGTTAGACTAGTAATACAATCTTTTGCAAATCAAAAATCATCAATCGAATTTGTTCCTAGAGTGGTTAATGAATTTAGAGATGTCTGATTTACTTCAACCAAAGTTCAATATGCTCAACTTAGTCTCGATATTATACTCATGTCGTTAACCAGCATTGTGATAAGTTAGATTGAGAATAATAATTTTGTCAACTCAATTTAAGGATGATAATTTTTTTAATGAAAAGACCAATAAAGATTTTTGATTTAATATATTATATGTTTTACAGTTCAATATGGATCAAAAGTTATGTTTTTTGGTTAAATCTTAGTAAAAAAATTATGATATGTTAAAGTTTAAGTCTACAATAATATTGTTAGTTTTTAAAAATCAACAATACCTTCGAAAATCAATAAAAATGGATGATTAATTTTTGGAAACCAACAACCCGTGGAAACTAATAACACATTGTGTTGCCCCGGGGTTATGTTGTAATGGAAGTATAATTAGTTATCATCTCAAGCATCCAGATCCCTAGCTACGGCTTATTTTGCAAGAATTTTTTCCTCCAAATGAGACGCGAACCCTGAGACGCTGGGCTTCTGAACCGCCCGTCATGAGCATTTTCTGATTTACTCTGATGGCTAATAAAAAAATTTTGTAAGACCGAATCGATCGCTGAAAGATTAAAAAAATCTCGTTAATTATTTATTTATTTTTAATGGCACATTGAGTCGTAGAAAACCAGTATTAAGACTGTGTTACTGGTTTTTTTTTTAAAAACTAGCAATGATTCGAATTTTTTTTGAATGAATCATTAACAAAGAAGAGAGAAGCAAAAGCGGAGAGAGATAAGTAAAATGAAAAAAGGGACTATATTTGTTAAATCCTACATTTTTTATGCGGTCCAGAAAATTTTTCGAAAGAAGATTTAGAGTTTTCGAGACCCAAATTGAAATTAGAGGGTTAAATCGCTTTGAAACTTAAGTTTTAAGGGCTGATTTGTGAATATGCATCAATTGTTAAGGGTTGATATGAGATTAGTAAAAAATGAGGGAGCTAAGAAACATGTGTTCTTAGTAGGTAAGGGCAGTTATGGGATTTCCAAAGGTTGGAGGGGTTTTTTTCACAAACTTGCCTCACTAATTATAGCCTCTCCCTCACTCGCGCGATCTGCCCTAACCCACAGAGCACCCGACGCCCCGACGCTAGTCACTCGACTCCTTTCCTCACCTCCTCCCGATCACAATCGAAGCTGCCACCGTTCCTCTTCGGCATCCACCACTCCGACGAACTGCAACCTCAGATCTAGCTGGCATCAAAGTTTCCATCCCTCAATCCTCAAGCCCTCTGGTGAACGGGAGCTAGGGCTTTTGCTTCGAGCGATTTGGGGCAGGCGTTTGGAGAATTGGAGGAGGCGTCGCCGGTACATCAGGCAACCCGATTGAAGTTGGATCAATCGGAAGGAGGCAGAGAAGTCTCGAGCTCTACAGCATCGCCGGAGTTTGATTCTAGGGCTTGCTCCCGATCTTGGCCTTTCGTGGGGTTCTCTGGTGATGCCAGAGCAAATTGGTTGGAGTGATTGCCGTGGAGACCTGCCGAGCTCAGGTAAGCATCACTGAACTGATGTTGTGAGTTAAATCATTATGGATATGTTTGTGTGGTTCTGTTTTGGGATTCTAGATCAGATATGAGTTAGTGTTGGGTTTTGGTCTGTTGTCGTAAGGTGCTGTCAAGCTCCATATCTCGGCCTGTGCTGCCTTGTGATCGAAATTGCCCTAGTATTGTTCGTATTGGCTGTTGGTTCTTGAATTTATGAGGTTTAATTTGGATGGTTCTGTCTCGGTTGTGTTTGAGGGATGTTCATGAGGTTATTTTGGTTTGAATTAGAGTTTCTGTGAGTTCTTTTGTTTGAACCTAATTTGGTTGGGAATTGAGCTGAGGATTTGTGTTATTGGATCTTTTGTGATTCTGATTTGTAAGTTTTAGTGGCTCCCTTCCTATTCTTTTGATCTGTTCTGTATCTGTGTTTTGGTGATTTCTGTGATAGGCTCAGTTTTAGAATGTAATCATTGGGCAGTCCATGGTGCCCTGGGCTTCTTTGGTTTGGAATTTGAAGTTGATGATGGGATTTCGTTTGTTCAGTGTGGGCTGATCAGCTTGAGGATTGTATTGGTTAATTGATACTACGGTGTGATCTTAGAGCTAGTTGGTTGGCTAAGCTTGGATGAAGCTACTGTGTTTTGTATTAAATTGAGTTGTTTAGTATTGGGGTAAACTACACGTTGGTCGAATTGGGTTAATCCGAATATGACTTGGTGTCTAGTCTAGTTGGCACCATTTATATTGATGACTTATATTATGTTTCATGGATACAAGATATTGACTTGAGCAGTTGGTTGCGGACTATTATTGGACAGAGGGTTCCATTCGTTTTCAGATTACTACATCAGGAGGCGGGTACCCCTGACTTATCTTTTTAGATATTGTCTTACTATTATGCATAGTTTGTTATAGATAATAGTAAGTTTATACGTTGTACCTGCCTTTGTGTATTATGATCAGATATATATTGTTTAGATAACTCCTGTTTAGTTCTATACAGTCTCGATATTTGCCATGCGTTCATATGTGTTCAGATATGATAGTAGGTCACTTAGTGTAGGACCGGTGCCGTCGATAGAGGGGAGGGTGAATATCGACCGTGAAAAACCTTTCGGAATTCTTCGTAAAACTTTTGTTCTGGACTTAGAATATTAGTAGCACAGCGGAAAATAATTTAGAACGAAAAAAAAACAAAGCAAGACAGTGACACAGCGGATTTTTACTTGGCTCCCGACCCCCCAGGGTCAGTACATCCAAGGCCTATGCACGGGAACGCCCGTCCACTATTGGTCTCCTTCCCGGACTTTTCGGAGGCGGAGAAACCCGACTTACAGTGCAAGATTAGAATCAATAATATAGAAATTTAAGCACGGTAATTAACTAAATGCAAACCAACAAGACAAGGATGAAGCTCGGTCAATCTGGACCTCCGAAGTGCCGCGCACTTCCTCCTGGAGCCTCCCGGTCGTTGAGCCTCGTTTCTAGTGCGTTTCCGTCGGTCAGAATGCTTGGAATGGTTCTTGGAAGTCGTGTCTGAAGCAGAAGGGTCGAAGCCCCTTATATAGGCCTCCTGGGGGCGCCCCGGACGCTAGGGGCGCCCCGGACGCTAGGGGCGCCCCGGAAGACTCGGTCAAACTTTATCCCTGCGCCTACCTCGCCGCAGCTGATAACAGCTTTGATCAGGGCGCCCCAGATGTTCCGGGCGCCCTTGTGAAGGCTTATCCTGTGTTCTGACCTCGAAATAACAAAACAGCTTCGAACCCGGGCGCCCCGGTCGCTCCGGGCGCCCCACTTGGAGTTATTCTGCTTACCAAACCCATTACTGCTTTTTCCTCTTTAGCTGGGGGCGCCCTGGTTGCATGGGGGCGCCCCCAATGATGGGGGTGCCCTGGCTGCATGGGGGCGCCCCCAATGATGGGGGCGCCCTGCTTAGGGCCTCCAACAGCTTTTTGCCTGGTTTAACTGCTTTGTCTCCGGTTCTTGATACCTGCAAGATACACAAACACAAAGCATGGATACATATAATGTTAGCCTTAGGGACTTGGTTTGGACTTCGGATTTGCACGAAACCCTAGGTCGAACCGGCACGAGTTCCTATCCCCGAGAACTCACCCTTCACCTACTCCTTTCAGGAGACGGTTGCCACCCAGCCCTTCGGGTGGACTTTTGCTTAGCTTCCGATACTTCCGGACCTCGAGACGCCCAAACCCTGACCGGTCTCTACTCCTGTCCTTAGTCATCGCTCAGCTAAGTTGCTCAGCCTCTTGGACCCACACTTCATTCCCTAGCAGTCCTTCGCCAGGTGCCTAGCAGTCCTTCGCCAGGTCTTCATTCCCTAGCAGTCCTTCGCTAGGTGCCTAGCAGTCCTTCGCCAGGTCTTCATTCCCTAGCAGTCCTTCGCTAGGTGCCTAGCAGCCCTTCGCTAGGTTTTCTATGCCTAGTAGTCCTTCACTAGGTGCCTAGCAGCCCTTCGCTAGGTCTTCTATGCCTAGTAGTCCTTCACTAGGTGCCTAGCAGCCCTTCGCTAGGTCTTAGGTGTCGATGCCTAGATTAACTAGGACTTTTCTTCAACTAAGTTACTTCTCTTTTGCTCCCCTTTGTCTGTTCAATATATCACTGACTTAAGTGAATTGTCAAACATTAAAACACTTAAAGAGGAACATCATTGATGCACCTTGCACCAACAATCTCCCCCTTTTTGATGTTTGACAATAACTTAAGTTAGATTGGTTTAAAGGGGCTAACTTACTGTCCTTGGGAAAAAATGATATGAGTTTTGAAACTACATTTTTGATTATTGGGAGAAAATTTTCCTAACTTCTAACTTAAGCACACCTCTCCCCCTTTGTCATACATCCAAACAAATCAAAAAATACTTGCACCAACAATGAACACCTTTGGTTCTTTTTGAAGATGCTAATAAATTTTTGAAAGCATAGCATAAAACTAATACTTAAGTATTTTGAACTCAGAAAAGACAATTTTTTTTTGAGAAAATACCGGATTTTTGAAGGTCCAAATATTTTGAAGAATGATCTTTTGAAAGTTTTGAGAGAATAGATTGAGCAGTTTTGAAAGATATTTTGAAAAATATAAGTTTTTCTATAAAATATTATACATATTTTGCAAGTACTAACTATTTTTTAAAAAAGATGAGACTTTGAAAAATATATGTAATTTTTGCAAGGAATTATGTATTTTGAAAGTATACTATTTTACTTGATTTGGTTTCTTTTCCAGTCTGACACAATCCTAGGAAATTTTGTTAACTACAAGTGTAGGACCGATGCACGTGAGAGGGAGGGGGGGGGGTGAATCACGTGACTTTTAAAATCTTCGTTATAAAATCAGAGTCGATAGAAAATTGTACGATGCTTTTTATAACGTGCGCAGCGGAAAAATTAAAACGAAATGCGAAAGCGAAAAATAAAAAAAAATTACACGAGGAGTTTTACTTCGTTCGGAGCCTTCGCCGACTCCTACTCGAAGGCCCAGGTTCCTTGAACCTTTCCTGTGGGCAATCCACTAAAAACCTCTACCGACAAACTACCGATAGAGTCATTCGAATACAAGATTGGGCGGAAGTGTAACAGCCCTACACTTCGCCCTTAAATAATTTAAGTGAAAAAAAAATCGTTACCCAACACTTAGATTTATCTGAAGCAGCTTGGGTGTTGGGAGCGATCTTCCAGCAGCGGTCGGACAGCGTCGAGTCAAAGCACAAACCGCAGCAGAGGAGCGTGGAAGCAAGAGAGCGCCAAAGCTTGAACCACAATTAAATTTTCTTATCTGTTAGAGGGCTTGCTTGCTTCTATTTATAGTGCCTCGATGCATGATCTTCTCAGCTCAAATTTTATCCATCAACAAGATAAAAAAAAATAATGTTTCTATCCTTTGCTTCAATTAAGAAAATAATTTAAATAAAATATAAATATAGAATATTGAAAAGTTAACCGAGAGGTTTTATCCTCTTACAATTTTATTAATAATTTAAAAGGAGATTTTATCCTTCCAGCTAAGCTTTACGTGAGAATTTTAAGCATTAGTAGGAATAATTTTATTCTCTAAAAAGAAGGAAATATGAATAATTTAATTGATAATTTATCCTCCACCAAGGCTTTAGATAGGAAATAATTTTATAAAATTCAACTACAAAATCTAATTAAATAAATTCTGTAAAATAGAGTTAATGGATTTAGAATCTAATTAAATAAATTCTGTAAAATAGAGTTAATGCATTTAGAATCTAATTAAATAAATTCTGTAAAATAGAGTTAATGCATTTAGAGTTAATTAGACCCCGTCCAAACCTGGATAAGGATCTAACCAGGACTCAACCGAGGTCACCAAAATGGGCCTAAGTTGGACCGCGCCTACAGTCCTAAAATAGGACCCGTCCTCACTGGTTCGCTCCTCCAGTGACTTACCTCACTTACCTCGTGCAACTCTACTCAACTTCCTAACCCACCAGGTCTTCCTGCCAGGGCTCAACCACCCTGGTTTTTTTGCCAAGTTTCAACCAACTTGGGCTTCAGCCAGTTGTCAGGCCCCGTGAACCCAACTGGACTTCTCGCCAGGACTCAACCACCCTGGACTTCCCGCCAGGACTCAACCACCCTGGACTTCAGCCTGGTGTCAGGTCCTAAGTCTTTCAACCCTGCACACTTAGTAAAGAGATCAAAACCAAAAGCAAGTCTAACTTTAACCTATTTGTCATTCATCAAAACTCAGGTTTAACTATTAGTGCAAATTGCACCAACAACAAGAACATTTTCCTAAGTGTCCTGGAAAATTTTCAAACTCAAGTAAATATAAAAATAATTGCATAAGTCATAGAACTTTTGAAAAATAGTGAGTATATTTTGAAAAATGTATAAATTTTTGAAGTCATAATACTTGATTTGGTTTATCTTCCAGTCTGATACAATCATAGGAAACCTTGTTGACTACAAAGACATTTTCCTAAGTGTCCTGGAGAATTTTCCAACTCAAGCTAAACATTATTTCAAATTTTTGAAAATAATAGTATATATTTTTGTTTTGGGAAAATTAATAGTATTTTGAAAGAATACTTACGTTTTCAACAGGATTTGAAAATACCGCGCATGAAAACATTTGAAATATTCAATAAGTCTTTTAATTTGACCTCCCCCTAAACTTGACCCAGTCCTGGGAAGCTTGTTGACCACAAGTACTTTTCGTCTGAGTCTTAAGGGTTGATTCAAATTAAAGAAATTATCTAATAATTTCAAAACAATTAATTAAACAAAATTGTTTCAGAAGTTTGATTTATACTCCCCCTAAAGTTGACACATCCTAGGAGTCCTTGTAGATTATGAAGTGGACATTCCTCTGTGTCTTTAGGGTTTATCAAAATCAAACAAGACAGATAAATTTTACAACATAAACCTTTTTCGAAAAACACAAGTGATAACGATTTAAAGCTCAGTTTTCGAAAAGTATTTTCAAATAATAGTAATTTTTACAGTGTAGTTTTCGAAAGCCAAAAAAAAATGAAAATCACTCCCCCTGTATACTATCCCGTTTGACTCTATCTAAGTGCCTTAAGGAACTTTGGTGTGTTGTCCTAAGAGGCTTGTGTCTAATTGCGTGAGTCAAACAATTTTTGAAAAGATATAATTTTTGAAAAACATATAATATGTATATTCAATCAGACAAGCATGAATTCCATAAAAACATTATTATGTTGAAACACTATTTTGAAAATATATTTTTAGAAAAATATTCTAATGATTTTGAAAAACAATTTTGAAAAATATTTTTCAATTTATTAGTCCTTAACATCTCACCCATTTTAGATGTATCAATACAACAAGCATGATTGCCTTATAAGTGTATTGTGAGATGCTTGAATTATTTTTCTTTAATTTATTTTTAATTCTAAGATTTAATTGAAGCTTGTGTTAGATTTGAATTTGACAAGAAGTAACTTGAATTTGAATTTCAAAAATTGGCTTCCAGGTATTGGCGAGGCACTAGGCCTTCTTTGGCTGTAGCCTTATTGGATCATCAACCCTTTCCTTGACAAAGCCTTTTAATGAAATTTCATTTTCAAAATTACTTATTGATAAATTCTAGTCTAACTAGTTTAGATCTTGGATCGGTAGCTTCGGCTAGTTTCACCAGTCTAAAGAGACCAAGTATACTTGACCTTATTAGAATTGGCTTCCCTAACGTACTATCATCTCACCGCCACCCAATACTAGGTTGATCAAGTTTCAATTATTCTTTTTCCTATAGCCGTTCTAATATATGCATAAAATTTAAACAAGAATGACATGCCATATAAAAAGAAGTAGCAGATGCATGACATGACAATTATGTATGAGTCAAACAAGTCCAAAGCATTTTATTTAAGTTTCTAAAAATGTCTCAAATTCCCGATTTGATACATGTCGTGTGAACCCGCGAATATGCCAACCCACTTTGACATATTTGATGTTATTAATTTTAATTGTTATAGTTTGCGTAAAATTTTATTTTAGTTTGAGTTTAAGTTATTTAAGATTTGAAGTTGAGTTAATTGAAGTTTGAATTAACTTGAAAATTAATTAACTAAGATTGAATTGATTTGAATCAATTAAAGTTGAATTTATTTGAAGTAGATTGAATTGATTAGCTTTATTTGAATCAAGTTGATTTAATTGACTTAATTAAAATTTTAATTGAATTAAAATTAATTTAAATTTAATTTAATTTAATTTGAATTTAATTTAATTTGATTTGATTTTAATTTAATTTGAATTTAAATTAATTTAATTTCAATTTAATTTAATTTAATTTGAATTTAATATAATTTTAATTTGAATTTAATTTAATTTGAATTTTATTTAATTTGAATTAAATTAAATTTGAATTTAATTTAATTTAATTTGAATTTAATTTAATAGATTTAATTAAAATTTAATTTGAATTTAATTTAATTTAATTTGAATTTAATTTAATTGAATTTGAATTTAATTTAATTGAATTTGAATTTAATTTAATTTGAATTTAATTTAATTTAATTTGAATTTAATTTAATTTGAATTTAATTTAATAGATTTAATTAAGATTTAATTCAAATTTAATTAGGATTTAATTCGAATTTAATTAGGATTAAATTAAGATTTAATTCGAATTTAATTAGGATTTAATTGGAATTTAATTAGGATTTAATTAAGATTTAATTCGAATTTAATTAGGATTTAATTAAGATTTAATTCGAATTTAATTATGATTTAATTAAGATTATAATTCGAATTTAATTAGGATTTAATTAAGATTATAATGATTAATTAATAATTGTGGGTTTAAATTCATCATTTTCATTATTTCAAAAATTTCTTCTTCATTTTTATCTTTCTTTTCAAGTTTTTCTAATAATTTTAATTTATTTGAATTTTTGTAATCTTTATTAACTATGGCTTTTATCTTAGATAGTTCTATATCTTCCTCAAGATTAGGTCTTTCAATATCCTTACAGTAGGTGGAGTAATTTGGGCCACTAATTAAGGTTTTGTAATAGTCTTCAATATTATCTATAATTAAATTATTATCTAGGAGAAAATTATCCTCAGATATATTTTCAACATTAATCTCTTGATTATCTTTAAGATTTTCAGAATTAATTTCTGAATTATCCTTAAGATATTCAAATTTGAATTCGGATTTATCCTTAGGATTTTCAAATTTGAATTCGGAATTATCCTTAGGATTTTCAAATTTGGATTCCGAATTATCCTTAGGATTTTCAAATTTGGATTCCGAATTATCCTTAGGATTAATTTTGTCTGAATTAAAATTATCAGAACTAATTTTATCAGAAAAATTATCAGAATTAATTTTATCAGATAAATTATCAGAATTAATTTTATCAGATAAATTATCAGAATTAATTTTATCAGATAAATTATCAGAGTTAATTTTATTAATTTCTGAATTAATATTCTGAATTAAACAATTAATTTCTAATATTTCGGTCATATTCACGTTTTGTAATTTAACATGCAAAAAGTTAATTTTACTATGCAGTAAATCTACTTTATCAAAAAAATTAACTACTTTATCACACGGCAGTGCAGGAACTTGTAAAATTTTTGGAACATAAATCTTGTGTACCTTCGCCGGACACTTGTTTTTGTAATGTCCGTATTTCTTGCATTTGAAACATTGTACGTGACTTTTGTCCCTCCGATTTCCTGGCGCTGGTGCCTCCTTCGCCACCGGTGATGTAGACCGAATCTTACGAGTAGGGCACTGATTTTTATAGTGCCTCTCTCCCTGCACGTGAAACAGATAATATGGAATTTACAAATGGACAATTTAAATAAAATATACCTAATTCACCCCTGGGCTCCCCCTCAACTCCTGGCATCTTTGCTCTGTCGGCGGTTAGTCCGGTGAAGAGCGGCTCGGCTCTGATACCAATTGTAGGACCGGTGCCGTCGATAGAGGGGGGGTGAATATCGACCGTGAAAAACCTTTCGGAATTCTTCGTAAAACTTTTGTTCTGGACTTAGAATATTAGTAGCGCAGCGGAAAATAATTTCGAACGAAAAAAAAACAAAGCAAGACAGTGACACAGCGGATTTTTACTTGGTTCCCGACCCCCCAGGGTCAGTACATCCAAGGCCTATTTACGGGAATGCCTGTCCACTATTGGTCTCCTTCTCGGACTTTCCGGAGGCGGAGAAACCCGACTTACAGTGCAAGATTACAATCAATAATATAGAAATTTAAGTACGGTAATTAACTAAATGCAAACCAACAAGACAAGGATGAAGCTCGGCCAATCTGGACCTCCGAAGTGCCGCGCACTTCCTCCTGGAGCCTCCCGGTCGTTGAGCCTCATTTCTAGTGCGTTGTCGTCGGTCAGAATGCTTGGAATGGTTCTTGGAAGTCGTGCCTGAAGCAGAGGGGTCGAAGCCCCTTATATAGGCCTCCTGGGGGCGCCCCGGACGCTGGGGGCACCCCGGAAGACTTGGTCAAACTTTATCCCTGCGCCTACCTCGCCGCAGCTGATAACAGCTTTGACCAGGGCACCCCGGATGTTCCGGGCGCCCTTGTGAAGGCTTATCCTATGTTCTGACCTTGAAATAGCAAAACTGCTTCGAACCCGGGCGCCCCGGTCGCTCCGGGCGCCTCGCTTGGAGCTATTCTGCTTACCAAACCCATTACTGCTTTTTCCTCTTTAGCTGGGGGCCCCCTGGTTGCATGGGGGCGCCCCCAATGATGGGGGCACCCTGGCTGCATGGGGGCGCCCCCAATGATGGGGGCTCCCTGCTTAGGGCCTCCAACAGCTTTTTGCCTGGTTTAACTGCTTTGTCTCCGGTTCTTGATACCTGCAAGATACACAAACATAAAGCATGGATACATATAATGTTAGCCTTAGGGACTTGGTTCGGACTTCGAATTTGCACGAAACCCTAGGTCAAACCGACACAAGTTCCTATCCCCGAGAACTCGCCCTTCACCTACTCCTTTCAAGAGACGGTTGCCACCCAGCCCTTCGGGTGGACTTTTGCTTAGCTTCCGATACTTCCGGACCTCGAGACGCCCAAACCCTGACCCGTCTCTACTCCTGTCCTTAGTCATCGCTCAGCTAAGTTGCTCAGTCTCTTGGACCAAGACTTCATTCCCTAGCAGTCCTTCGCCAGGTGCCTAGCAGTCCTTCGCCAGGTCTTTATTCCCTAGCAGTCCTTCGCTAGGTGCCTAGCAGTCCTTCGCCAGGTCTTCATTCCCTAGCAGTCCTTCGCTAGGTGCCTAGCAGCCCTTTGCTAGGTCTTTTATGCCTAGTAGTCCTTCACTAGGTGCCTAGCAGCCCTTCGCTAGGTCTTCTATGCCTAGTAGTCCTTCACTAGGTGCCTAGCAGCCCTTCGCTAGGTCTTAGGTGTCGATGCCTAGATTAACTAGGACTTTTCTTCAACTAAGGTTACTTCTCTTTTGCTCCCCTTTGTCTGTTCAATATATCACTGACTTAAGTGAATTGTCAAACATTAAAACACTTAAAGAGGAACATCATTGATGCAACTTGCACCAACACTTAGTACCTGTAGTTAGATTGATTTCTAGATATACCTTGCATGGATACCTAGAGTAGAATTTGTTAGGTCTGGATAATTGTGTTTGACCTATACTTTTCCCATCGATGTGTGGTTGAGAACCTGGTTATTGAGGAGGGTGTTGTTGGCATACTTTACCCTCTAGGTTGCATACTGAGCTGTAGGCTCTGTACGATTGCATACTGGCGATCATCGGCTCCCTTAGGGTCTGAGCCCGTCGCGTAGACAGGTTTGTGGTTTGATTGAGCTATTAGCATGATGCTATGATCATGATGGAGACCATCGGCTCCCCTGAGGTCTGAGCTCGTCCCCAGTCATGTTTGAGGTTACATATTGCATCCGCCATAGGTGCTAGGCATAATATTTGCATAGCCACAGGTGTTGGGCTACATACTTGCATTGTCACAGGTGCTGGACATCATATTTGCATAGCCACAGGTGCTGGGCTACATATTGCATCTGCCACAGGTGCTAGGTGTCATATTTGTATAGCCACAGGTGTTGAGCTACATACTTGCATTGCCACAGGTGTTGGGCATCATAATTGCATAGCCACGAGTGTTGGGCTTCATATGTTGTACGCCACAAGTGGTTGGCTTCTCTATGCAATCTATGAGTGGTTGACTTGTCTATTTTCTGTTCACCCGACCGCCGGTCTGGTGGTGGCTGAGGTGCGTAGAGAACAGATCATTGCTGTAACGACCCATAAAATCCTTTCAATATTTTCTTGAAAATATTGATCATGCCTATATGGATTCGTGAGTAATATATGAATAATAGTATGAACCTTACCATGATTCCTTATATGGATTAAAAGCTAAGTACTAAGGGGTCTTACATGGACTCTTCTAGTACCATGGTTATTAGTGGAGCTTTGGTAGAATTTAACATAAATGGAAATGGTTTCAATTAGGAAGATTAACATGACTCTTGGTGGGCCTTATGTGGGCCTTGCCAAAAATAAAAGAAAAAGGAATAAAAATAAAGTGCATGCGCCAAGGATTGAACCTTAGACCTAGAGTCTCATCATGCATGTACTAACCAATTCACCTAGCAAGGGAGTGCTAGTGGAAAAGGAAGAGGATTTTAGTTGAGGCTAAGGAAGTAAAGAGTCACCATGAGAGGAGACACCATGCCTCTTTACTTGTCCCTACACCTAGTATAAAAGGAGTACATGAGAAGGGAAGAGACACTTGAGTTATTGTTTCCTCTTTTCTTCATCCACCAAGAAGACTTCTTCTTCAAGATCCAAGGGCTTCCTACAAGACTAAAAGGACTAGGGGTGATCTAAGGTTAAGAAAGTCTTCACCCTCTTCTCTATTTAAGGTCTAAAACCAAGATAACAAGGGTACGCCTCCCTCACCTGTGGTATAATAGTTTTGATGTTATCTTTCATGATTTAAGGTTTTGTTGGGATCTATGTTGAGAAAACCATGCACTAGGGTCCCTACAACTTTCGGCCAAGGAAGTTTATGGGTCTAGGATGATGTTAAAAATCTCATGTATGCTTTCTAATGTTTTCTCATGATAAATAAAGAGTAAATGATGAGTTGTGAAATTTTTATAGCACCCTAAGACCCCCTACAAGTTTCGGCCACTTTCCTATTTCTAGGGTTAGGATTAGATCTAACCCTCCAAGCATGTATACTATAAATCCCTATGATATAATGAATGTTAATTGTAAATTTTATGAATGTTTCATGGACTTATTGCTCCTCTAGGGTTTAGTCCAAGGCATGATTTAGGGCTAGAACTTAGGGATTAGATCCAATCAAGGGTTCTAATGGCTTCTCATGGTATTGTATGTATTGCATTGGATGTTGATTTTGACCTATATGAATTTTTTCATGGACTTGTAGGCCTTTAGGGTTTGGCCAAGACCCAATCTAGGGCTAAGAAATTAGGGTTAGCTCCAACTATGAGTCCTAATGGTTTCCTATGGCATTATAGGTAATGTGTGGGATTTTCCTTAGGGTATCTCACATGTTGTTTGAATAATAGGATATCTCTTCTTTCCATTTTCGGCCAAGCACCTTAACTAGGGTTTGGGATGAGTTAGGGTTTCAAGAATACATGTTTATGGCTTACTATGATGTATATATATGATCAAGCATGTGGTATGAATTTTATGTTACCAAAAATCCTAACCTCATGTACTATGCTTCATGATTTTGTATGTTTATGTTAGATACCATGTTTAGTAGGTTTCATTCATGAATGTTTTAAGCCCTATACCATGAACACATGTGTTGTGAAGTAGGCCTCATGTTTTGTGTAGAATAATGCATGTTTTAAGTTAAACGCCTATGATGGATATATGGTTAAGTAGGCCTGTGCATGTTCTATGTCGAATGCCATGAACCTAGGTAGTATGTATCATGTTCATATGGATCCTACCCATGCATGCTTTATGATGGATACCATGATTATGTATGTTATGTGATATGTACCATGTATGTAATGCATGCTTACCTTAGGTATCATGATCATGCAAGCTTTATGAACTAAGATGATATTTATGCCTTACGATATAATTATGTACGTATGTCATGCTTTATGAATAAAGATGATGAATGAAAATGATGTTCATGCCTCTAAGGTATAATGATGTATGCATGACACACCTTATGAATGAAGATGATGAATGACGATAATGCTCATGCCTTTAGGGCATAATGATGTTATCCATTAACTATGAATGATGAAATGCTAAGTATGTTTTATGCCATGCTTCATGTAATAAGATTATGTTTATGTCTTTAAATATGCTATGAATGTCCTATGAATGATGAAGCATGTGAAGCTATTTTACTTTATGAATGGGCTTGTACCGGACCGAAGTAAGGGTCCAAGGGATGTGCTCCTCATATAACCCTCGGTGTGGGACTACCGCAGCTGTCCCCGGTTCTGGGACTACCGCAGCTGTCCAACAGGGATAGGCTCCTCATGAAAGTCTCGGTTTTTGGGACTACCGCAGCTGTCCTTACCCTAGTAGGTCGAGACTAGCTACCTCGTATTTACTTAGGGATGCGCGCATATGATGTATGTATGTGGTACAAGCCAGGCCCCCCATGATGTGATGATTATATTTAAGTATTTATAAGTATGATTTTCAAATAAACATCCTTAGGTTATATGCATTTGACTCATGCATCCATGTTAAGTATATTTTATGCTCATGTTAAATGTTTCATATGCTTATGTTTTATGTTAAAAACCATGTCATGTTAAATGTTTCATATGCTTATGTTTTATGTTAAGAATCATGCCATATTAAATGTTTCATATGCTTATGTTTTATGTTAAGAATCATGTCATGTTAAATGTTTCATATGCTTATGTTTTATATTAAGAACCATGTCATGTTAAATATTTCATATGCTTATGTTTTATGTCAAGAATCATGTCATGTTAGTATTTCATATGCTTAGGTTTTATATGAAGAAATTCTTCATGATAAGTAAGTTATATGTTTATTTTATAAGACGTATGGTTAATTTTGGTGAGTAGGAAAGGGTCTTACTAAGCCTATGTGCTTATAGTTTTATTTTCTTATACCGCAGATCAAGCAAGAGGATATTAAGGGAAGCGGCAGGAGGGGCAAGAGTGTGTGTGTGGTAGTGACATGGCAAAGGAAAAAGAAAAAGATTATCATATTTATACTTTGTTACATGTCTTGTGTTTTCCATTGTCTTCTTAAGTTTCATGCTATACTTATAATAGTTATGCCTAAAGAATAACTTACTACTTATGATGCTTATGGATGATTTACGTGATGTTCATATCATGATGTTACGTATGATGTTAACATGCTAAGTTACCATGTCAGTAGGTTTAGGAATGATGGTTAAGATATGTCTACTTAACTCAAGTGTTAGTTGCATGTATGTATAAAGTTTTAAATTATTCCGCTGCAATACGATGTTCATATGCCTATATGTATGTTAGCGTAACGCCGCCTCCCGCCGCACCGTAATATGTGGAAAAAAAGGGCGTTACAATTGCATCAGGTGTATAGGATGCATTGCACCTTTCTTGGTGCTTGTTGAGTTTGAGTGCTATATATGTTTGATATGCACTTACAGATGACATACACATTTGGATTGTGTATCATTCTTGAGGTTATATAGAGGATTGATTACACCTACCTACAGGGTAGATGGACTCTGGTGTGTATTTCACTCTTAGGCTTTAGATATGATTTATCCTCTATACTCGAGACTGTATCAGCGTGATACTTATTGTTATTTATAGTTTGTTGTGCATATATGTTTCTGGTATCCGCTGAGTTTATTTGGACTTCACCACCGTTGCCCATATTTTTGTTTTCAGGTTGATTGGTCTCCAGGAGAGCCCCAATTGCCAGTCTCAGGTCCCTACGACTCCAATGATGGGTGCTTCCGCGTAGTTATGCTTCCTTTTCATCTTATTATTTAGTTTGGATTTGTTTTATGTCGTGGAACATGTATCGCGTTTTATTTATCTTGGTATTGTATTTTCGAGTCCTCTGATAGACTATGTGTTTGTTGTTTTATTGTAAGTCGGGCCGGTCCGCAGTCAGGTATGATTTATTTTGTGATATAGTTATGTTATGTCTTGATTTTGAGGCCTGAGGCCAAATTATTATTGCGTGTGTTGTTTATATGTGTAAATTGCCCGCCGGACAGGAGAGGTACTGTCCGATTTTATATTGGATCAGCGACTCTTGGGTCTCGGAGCGTGACCATATTATTTGTATATTTTAAAATCTGGAAAATATATATAAATACCTACTTTGTTCAGTAAATAATCATAAAAAATCAATTCGAGCTTGATTTTTATAAATCATAAATCAGCGTTTAAATATTAGCATCCCATCTTAAAACATAAAACATCATGGACGTCAAATAATTCTACCCGTTATAATTTTCTCTTTATTTATATATATATATATATATATATATATATATATATATATATATATATATATATATATATATATATATACACTGCAGAATGTTTTGCTTACAGATTAAGAATATAGGCGTCTCTATTGACATAGACGCCTATGATATTTTTTTGTAATTTTTTTGATAAAGATTTTTTTTAATTCTTAATCTTATAATATACTTCATTAATATCTAAATTTTCTTCATTTGAATACTATAATCCAAAAGAGAAACCTAATTGCTAAGGAAAAATCTTATTATTTAAATTCACTATAACTTTTAATCTTTAAATTTAAAAATTTTAAACGTTAAATACATATAATATACCCCGTAAGTATTTAAATTTATTTATTTTGAGCACTACAACCTAAAGGGATGCCTAAACCCTATGGGAAAAATCTTATTCATTTAAGCCGACTATAACCTAACTTCTAAATCTTAAAATCGTAAACACTAAATATACCTTAAAAAATTAAAAAAACACAAAAATAAAAAAATGTTTCTTTAAAATTGACCCAAGCGTCTGTATTTGATACAGACGACTGTATTTAAATACAGGTGTTTGGGAAAGAATCAGGACTCCTGTATTCAATACAGGCATCCTGAGCCTACAGAGGCGCATAGCATGCCTTCCATGTGTGTGTGTATATATATATATATTAAAAAAGCGATGTTAAACTATTCGTCACGTACCCAGACATACTTGAGATGCCTGAATTGAAATCCAAGTATAGTAACTTAATTTTTTAATTATTTTTTTGGATATATTATATGTATTTAGAATTTAAGATTTAGGGGGTTAGGTTAGAGTTTAAACCAATAAATTTTTTCCTTCAAGTTCAAGTTTCCCTCTTGATTTATATAATATTTAAGAAAAAAATTTAGATGCTCATGGGATATATTATATGTATTTAGCACTTAAGAGTTTTGGATTTAGGGGTTAAATTATAGTAAATTTAAGTTAATAAGTTTTTTCTTTTAACATTCAGTCTTTTCTCGTAAGTTATAGTATTCAAAATAAAAAATTTTAGATTTTACGGGATATATTATAAGATTAAGGAAATGTTTAAGGAATTATTTATTAAATATATATATATATATAAAAGAAAAAAACGATCTAGGCGCCTGGATCACCAGTAAACACAGGTGTGCAGTGGGTGGTTTGTAGTAGAGCACGACTTATTTGATCTACGATGAACCAAGGCATTGCGTGCCTACGTGGGCTCGGGGTGTTGCGTGCAGCGTGCCTATACGGATTCGGGGGCTATGGTACAGTGGAAAAGTGACTACCCGTCATCTTAGGTATTTGTAATTCGATCCTCAACTATGACGTATTTTATAAAAAAAAAATTTAATGGGACACGAATCCTCTGGACTATCTGTCATGAACACTTTTTGATTTACTTGACTATTGATGAAAAATTTTTATACGACCGAACCGATCACTCCCGATTCACTTTACCTGATTTACCATGTTTTGAACGTCTGCCACTTCATCTTGACGCACATCAAAATTTGAAAATACCCAAAAAGCACATCTCTTGCCCATTTTGTCCCTCTAACAAAGCTTTAATTTTTCGGCTTTTTACTAAAGGGCGTACGTGAGAATTAGGAATTACCAAAAGGCGTACTGAGGTTTCATTTTTACCAAAGGGCGCAGTGATTGAAGTGATCTTCCTCTTATATCCTTACCGCCAAGAATTGTCTTTCTCTTTCTCAGTTAGAATTTCGAGACATCTACATCTGCTTTCTTTGACTTTTCAATTTAAAAATCAATTGGAAACCTCTGTCCAATTTAAAAATCAATTGGAAATCAAAAACATATTAATATATTTTTAAAAATCAATTGGAAATGCTTCTGATTTTAAGTTAAAAATCAAAAACATATAGAGATATTTTTTTATATTTGATTAATATAAATTAATATATTAATAAATAAAAAAATTATCAAAATACGTGATTTTATATTCAAACCCACGTAGGGCCTGAAGTCATCTGACTTCAGGGCCAACGTGCATTCAATTTTTTTTCATTTTAAAAATATTTGTTATAATATTTAATTAGGATTTATTAAAATTATTTATTTATAGGGTAATCTTTTATATAATTCTACAAGTTGTGACAAAAATCCTCTTATTTTATTGAAATATTCAAGTATGATCAAAACATGCTTATATTTATTTAAACTTGAAATAAGAAGGTTCCATCTGGATACTACCTAAATGCACAATGCATAGCAAAATTGGATTCTTTACAGACCATCAACTCATATTTTTAGAATTTGTTGTAATAGAATTTTTGTAGGTCTATCAGTGGATACGACACAAGTGGCATGACATAAGAACATAAAAATCAAATATAAAAATCAAAGAGGGCGTAAGAGATGTTTTTTTATATTTGATTAATATAAATTAATATATTAAATTATATATTAATATATTAATATATAAAAAAACCTATCAAAACACGTTATTTTATATTCAAGCTCACGTAGGGCCTGAAGTCAAATGACTTCAGGCCCTAGTAGGGCTTGAATTTATTTGACTTCAGGCCCTGCGTGGGCCTGAAGTCATTTGACTTCAGACCCTGCGTGGGCCTGCGTACACTCAATATTTTTTTCATTTAAAAATATTTTTTATAATATTTAATCATGATTTATTAAATTAATTATTTATAGGATAATTTTTTATATAATTCTACAAGTTGTGACAAAATCTTCTCGTTTTATTGAAATATTCAGGTATGATCAAAACATGCTTACATTTGTTTAAACTTGAAATAAAAAGGTTCTATCTGGATACTACCTAAATACATAATGCATAGCAAAATTGGGTTCCTTATAGATCATCAACTCATATTTTCAGAATTTGTTGCAATAGGTCTTTTATAGGTCCTATTGCAATCAGATAACACCTCTTTGGGCATGAAAATTTTCATTTCAGACCCTCTTTGGCCTGAAAGTGTTTGCTAGAAACTGATGTTTAATATGGAAAACTGTTGCAATTCAACAACATAACCAATACACATCCCCAACTATCTGTATGAAAGCAAATTACATGAAGCAATTGTTCTTAAGAAAACAACTAAAAAGTATAACCTCGTTGTTATATTCTTCCAGAAAACCAAAACTCATAAGAAAACAGCTAAATATCTATAAAATTTCATGTCCTCTTTGGGTCTGAAATAAAAAATTTCAGGCCAAAGAGGGCCTGTAATCAATTTATTTCAGGTCTTCTTTGGACCTGAAATAAAATCCAATTGATTTTTCAGGAGATGAAGTTTAGGAGCACACCAAACTCATTTCTTTTCAACTTTTTCCCCCTTCCTTAAAATATCCAGGGAATGCTAAAATTATTCAACTTCCTGGGTAGAATCACACACAGGAAATGCACCGAGAGATATTCTATATTGTGCACAATGCTAAGGTGCCACATTCAAGAATATTTCAAATGCCCCTAAATACAAATAACATTCCAAGAATAAAAAATAATACAAAATTTGTTTGATTTTGATTTTTAAAAATGAATATTCGATATTAATTTTTAAAAATCAACATAAAAATCCATATATTAAAATGATTAACGAGGTTCGGTACTATTAAACTTGGATGACCAATTTGATCCCACAAAAATTTCCTAGGGATCGCTAGGGTAAATCGAGAAGTACTAGTGGCAAGCGGTGCAAATGTCCAACATCCTAAGATTCACATCTTATATAAATAAAAAATTCTATAAAATACGTCATAATTAAAAATCAAACTATAAATATTTAAAATAATAATTAATCACTCTTTCATTACACTATAACGATCCACGTATTAATACATTAGCATCATTGTCAAAATTCATTAATTAATCGACTTACAGAGTTTTCATTTGATCCATTTCAAATCCTTTAAATTTCTATAATACCACGAATTCCATATATGTCTAGAAATAGCCGTGAAGTCATTACAAAAGTGACCGAAAGTCTTAAGTTAATGAATTTAATTAATTTACATGAAAACATAACTTTTTGGAGGAATGTCAAAATTAAACATGGACACGTAAATCCTTTCGATGTATTATTTACTTTCATTACGTGTCAACTTATTCAAAATTTAAATTACTTACCCATATATATATTTCAATCATTGATAAATCTAAAAATTCTTATTAAACCTATTCCAACTCTTACAAATTTTTACGGTGCTCCCGAGTCCAAATATTTTTTATTTACTATTTTTAAAAATTAACACCATAACAATGTTGGTGTTTAAGTTGTTGTGTTGATTTTTAAATATCAACATTAATATGATGTTGATTTTTAAAAATTAACATTAAAATAATTTTTTATTTCTTTTATTATTTTTTAATAATAAAATCAATTCTCTTTATTAATTTAATTTAATTTAAAGTTTTTTATTCTTTTATAATTAGATATTAAGAAAAGGCAAAAATGTTTTTTTATTTTTATTAACCTTCTTTTATACTTTTAAAAAATGTTATTAAAGTTTTAAAATTAAAAATAAATAAATTTAGATGATTATTTATTATAATTTAAATTAATATTTAATTTAATTTAAGAGGAAAGAGTAGAGAAGAAAGATATTATATGCAAATAAGAGAGGTAAATTCTTATTTAATTTAATTTAATGATTTCAGATAACTTGCATTCTTTCAACATTTACGCACCTATGTCTTCGTATACTGTGCCCCCATAGGTTTAGTTGAGATGGTAAATAAATGATAAATTTGTTCAATGATTGAAAGATCGAATCCCGAGGTCGGCCGGATGTATAAATTCTTGCATCTTATATAATTTACTCACTCATTCATCTTAGGTTTTAGTCATCAGGATTTATCTCTCAAGTAATGATCTTGAAATGGAACAAAGGCGAAGAAGACGAAGGCGAGCATAATAGTCTTTTTCTAATTTCTTCACATATCCTTAATCTCGACTTCTATCCATTTTCTTCTAAAGACAACTTTAATAGGGAATTATATTGTGAGATTTATATTATAAATTTTTCATTATAAACCCACCTCAATACATGGCAGGGTTTATAATTTTTCTATAAATCGATCCTAAATTTTATAATCGGATTTATATATCCTTTTTATTATAAATTATTTAATATTTATGATAGTGAAGAAATAAAAAAAAATTATTAAAAAGGTTTACGATAGTAAAAAAAATTTAAAAGAAGTGAGATTTTTAATTTTTTATGCGACAGTGATGTGACTGAGCTTTTAACTTCTATACGTGAATGTCCTAAGCAATACATCTCTGCTTACATACCTTGTGCAAGGTAAATGGAGCCTCACTTTATATATGCACCATCTTTGAAGAAGTAAATGTTTCACTTATGTCGTTTTATGTACGTTTGATTATAACTCATGCTTAGGACCTCAATTTTATTGGAATTCATTATTTTTAATCAAAGTTACTTTTTTTAAAAAAAAATAAATACTATTTGTCTATATTAAATTTCTTATAAAAAAAATATACAGTGTTGTTCTCAAAGATGAGCTAAAAAGGAGGGGTGATTAGTTTGCTTCATTCAAATATGATTTGCAACTGAAACTTAAAGCAAAACATCAAAACGCTAATGCCTTTGATTTATTTGGTATCCATTTCTTTAAGGCAACTAATCCAATGATTCACTCCTCAATAACAACATCCACTATGAAAATCTCTTTCTCGAAAACTTTCGAGAGACAATGAAATCTCGTATAAACTCAAACACAAGAATACAATAAAAATGCAAACAATTGAGAATGATTTTATAATGAATAACCTTACTTGCTTGTTATCTTGTTGTTTGGGAATGTCTCTTGATCAATTTTCACCTGACTAATCGATTGGTGAGCATATCAATCGATTACCAGTTGCTAATCTATTAGATCAATCGATTTTGAAGCTTTATGTTCTTCACGAAAACACTCCAATCGATTGGCCTAATTGATTGACCCATACTAAATCGATTGTCTCAATCGATTCTAGCACCTTTTGTGTTGTTCGCAAAAATTTCTAAATCGATTGCCCAAATCGATTTCAGCACTTTCCATGGTTGCCACGAAAACCTCTCAATATATTACGCTAATCGATTCTGGTACTTTCTATGCTCTTGTGAAAAGACTCACAATTGATTGTCCTAATCAATTAGCCACGCTAATCAATTGGGCTAATCAATTCAACATCTTTCTCTAATCATAAAATGAGTTGCTAATCGATTGCCTCGATTGATTAACACTACTCAATCGATTAAACCAATCAATTCCAAGCCACAAATCAGAATTCCTGATTAGGGTTTGTCAATCGATTTCAATTCCCGACAATCGATTACTAACTCTAATTTCAACCTTTCCGAAGTAGAAATAATATCTTGTCTGGTATCTAGTTGAGCTCAACCTACCAGGACCTCTCCTGCTCAAAATCCAATCATCTGTGACTCGTTGAGACTTCTCGTTGCCCAATCATGATCTGCCAGGGCTTTCTCACTAAGTATTCGATCAACTTTTGATCCACTTGGATTGTTTCACCAAGTGCCCAATCAACTATTGACGCACTTAGACTTTTTCAATAAGTGTTCGGTCAACTTTTAACTTAGATTTTTTCATCAAATATCCAGTCAACTGTTGACCCACTTAGACTTTCTCACCGAGTATCAACCTTTGACCCACCCGAATTTCTCAATTGCCAACTTTCTCGTTGGACTTTCAATCAGTAAGTGCTCGATTCATCTTGACTCACCTTAACTTTTTTCTTATCAATTTTCTATTAGATTTTTTTTTACCTAACTTTTAGTTAGGATTCTCTATTGTTTAATCTCTCGTTAGGACTTTCTCAATCAAGTATTAGTTATTTCTTAATTTACTTGACTTCTCTATGATACATTGCCAAATATTAAAAATCAAACTTGAACCAATCAGAACTGATCAAACTGATCCACCTTACTTCTAAAATGATTGAATTAACATTATCTTTCTCTTTCCTTATTAGTGATATTGTTGAATGATAATCTTTTCCTCACTCGTCGATAATTTTTCTTCCTCGATAAGAGCGTGAATAAAAATCATAGTAGAACGTTAGTCTTTTTAAATATTATTTTTTTTTCTAGTTTTTGTGATGTCTTTCATGCAGGGTTGGTTTTGGTTGTGTTGGATTTTAGTACTCTTTTGTAAATTTTTAGTCTTATCCGAGAAATTAAATGTTGGGATTGTAAATTATGTACTTATACATGGTCAATCTTATTATCTTATTTATTTTTATAATCAATATAGACTTTCTCATATTGCTAATTCATACTGACCATTCTTTTTGGTGGATTAAATACTTATTTCTATACTTTGTTAGCCTTCATAATTCTAGATTGTGTTTTATAAGAAAATTTTAATAATTTAATAATTTTATTAATGGAAAAAAATTATTATCAAAACGGAAATATAAATTTTTAATTAGTAATTTTAAATCTTAAAAAAATTTTATATAAAAAACTATTTAAAAAATATTTATTCTAAAAAAATTAAATCCCTCGTTGCCTATCTCAATCCGAATGAAAAATCACGAGAAAAATGGGGGGAAGAAGAAGCAGGAGGGGAAGAACTCAGATCGGACGGAGGAAGCGAAGAAAAAGAGGTGATATAAGGATGATCCTTTTTCGTTTAGCCCCTCCAAGTTTTGCCAAATCCCACCAACACCCTTTTCTTCAGGTTAATTTGCCCTTAAGCCCTCAAGTTTCCCATATTTTAACATTTGTGACAAGGAAGAGTCCTCCCCTCTATTGAATAACTTGAACAAACTAGTTTCCGAGCTTTATGACCATGCAACATCAGCAATAATGGTGGAGATGATCTTTTATATCTTTTAAGCTAGCTGTAGGAAGGCAAAGGACGCTTGTACCTCTGAGTCGAAGCACATGGAGAGGCACATCCACAAGCTTCTCTTTTATCTACTGCCTTTCACGTCGAGACACAAGACCCTCATTATAAAAGATAGTTGGGGATCTTGTTTCTGATTAGAGTAATGGCGTGCTTCTTTTGCTCACTGTAACTGATGGGGAAATTGCGGGCGAGTAAAGGAGGTGTGGAAAATCGAAAGATCTTTTGTGCTGCACTAGCAACAAAAAGTGGCCTGCGAACAATTTGATTTTGGCTAGAAATCTCAAGTAGCCAAAAAGAAGTATGAATTGTAGAAAATAAATCTTAAGTCGAGAGTTCTTGATGAACAATCTTAATCTCTATTCAACTCTTAAGAAATAATAAACTTGATAATTAACCAAAGTCGCGGAAGCGTACCGGAATCCATCGTTGCAATCGATCCTCGGAGATGATCTTCAATCTGCAGATTTCCTTAGGTTTCCGAAGAGTTTTGTCGATGGGAAACAAAACAAAAGCATCGTCTGCAAACTGGACCATAACCTCCTATTTATAGAATCCAAAGGTTGCCTTTTTCTAATTTGGCCCCTCAACAAATTAGAATTAGCACATGGTATCCACAATGTTTTATTCATAACAATTAAGCCCTTAAGTCAAATTACATAATTCCAAAATTTAGATCACAATATTTTTTGACTTATTTAATTGATGACCATACAACATTTATAATTACATTATGACCCTAAAATTCTAACAATCTCCCACTGGGTCATATGCGTAAACTTATAAATGTGTTAACCTTAGTGAGCTCAAAACTTTTGTCATCATAACCATAGGGCTTCCTTAACAATCTCGTCCATTAATTATATAGACATAGGATCAATGCAGTCTTCGTTGTATCTTTCACAACTAAACCATCAATGGTCACATATATCAATACAATCAAATGACATAGATCAATTATGAATTTGTGGCATGAAAATTACATGCAAGATGATCTATTCATGTCAATTTTCAACTGGTCATCTTTAACCAAAGTGAGATCAAAACTTTAACTTAAGTTATACAAAGTGGAATGAAGTAAACATTAAACTTTATATCTGATCAGAAAATCTCTAAATACATAAGTTTCAGAGACATAACCAAACATATATAAAAAACAAATATAGTACAAACTCCCACTGAATCTAAATTTTACCAAACTGAATAACACCCATATGAGTGGTATGCTCATAAAAGACATTGGGTGGTAGTCTTTTCGTCAAAGGATCTGCTATCATGGAGTTTGTACCTATGTGTTCTATCAAAATCTGTCCACTTTGTACTCTTTGTTTCACAACAAGGAACTTGATATCGATATGCTTCGATTTTGTCGAGCTCCTATTGTTGTTGGAATACAATACAGCTGATTTATTGTCACAAAATAACTTCAGTGGTTTTTCAACCCTTCCCAAAATGCGCAGCCCAGAGACAAAATTTTTCCGCCATATTCCATGATTAGATGCCTCGTAACATGCTATAAACTCTGCTGCCATGGTGGAAGAAGCTGTCAATGCCTATTTGGCACTTCTCCAAGAGATTGCTCCGCCAGCCAACAGAAAAACATAGCCTGAAGTGGATCTCATGCTATCTTGGCATCCAGCAAAATCAGAGTCAGAATATCCCACGATCTCAAGAGTATCTGATCTCTTATATGTGAGCATGTAATCACTAGTTCTCTTTAAATATCTCATTACCCTCTTTGCTGCTTTCCAATGATCCATTCCTGGGTTGCTTAAATATCTGTCCAACACTCCAACAATGTACGCAATATCCGGACGCGTACAAACTTGAGCATACATAAGACTTCCTACTGCCGAAGTAAAGGGAATCTTTTGCATTTCTTGAGTCTCGAGGCTTCCTTTAAGGCATTGTTTAAGACTAAACTTATCTCCTTTAGCGAATGGGGTGTTTCCTGATTTGCAATCTTGCATGCCAAATCTTTTAAGCACTTTATCGATATAGTTCTTTTGTGATAATCCAAGAATACCTTGAGAACGATCTCGGTGTATTTGGATTCCCAATACAAAAGATGCATTACCAAGATCTTTCATTTCAAAATATCTAGATAGAAATCTCTTGGTATCGTTTAACATACCTATATCATTTGTGGCAAGCAAAATGTCGTCAACATATAAAATCAGGAAAATATGTTTGCTCCCACTGAACTTATGATACACACAATCATCTACCACATTCACCTCAAATCCAAATGAGATGATTATTTGATAAAATTTATGGTACTATTGACGAGACGCTTGCTTTAACCCATAAATGGACTTTTTAAGTTTGCAAACCATACTCTTTGGATCTCCCGATACAAAGTATTCTGGTTGCACCATATAAATTGTTTCCTCAATGTCTCCATTGAGAAAAGCTGTCTTAACATCCATCTGATGGAGTTCCATATCAAAGTGTGCAACAAGTGCCATGATTGTCCTAAAAGAGTCTTTCGTTGAAACCGGAGAAAAAGTCTCTTTATAGTCAATTCCATATTTTTGAGTATAACCTTTAGCTACAATACGTGCTTTATATCTTTCCACATTACCGTTTGAATCCCGTTTAGTTTTAAAAATCCATTTACAACCAATGGGTTTCACACCTTCTGGTAATAGGACAAGTTCCCAAACATTATTGTCTTGCATTGATTTATACTCTTCATTCATTGCCTCAATCCATTTTTGAGAATTTGAATCTTGCATGGCTTGACGAAAGTTGATTGGATCATCCTCCGCCATGCCATCATTTTCCTCATGTTCTTGAAGTAGTACTATGTAATCATCTGAAATAGCACTCCTCCTTTCTCTAGTGGATCTACGTAAAGGCACTTGTTCTTCATGCATTGGTTCTTGAGGTTGTTGAGTTTGTTCTTCTGGGAGTTGACTGACAATGTCTTGTTGTTCTTGTATTGCATCTTGATCACTAACAGGAATAATATCCTGATCATTATCAGAAGCAATCATAGGAATATAAACCATTTCCCCTTGAAGAGTAGTAGGAATACATTCCTCCTCAAAGACAATGTCAGAAACCTTATTCTTCCCCCCAAACTCAATATCCTCAAAGAACGTTGCAGTTCTCGTCTCAAAGATAGTCTGTATTTTGGGATTATAAAACTTATAGCCCCTTGATCGCTCAGAATATCCAATAAAGTAGCTACTTACTGTTCTAGAGTCTAATTTCTTTTCATGTGGCATGTATGGTCTAGCCTCAGCTGGACATCCCCAAACATGAAAATGTTTTAAACTTGGCTTTTGCTTTGTCCAAAGCTCAAAAGGTGTTTTAGTAGCTGCTTTAGTGGGTACTCTATTTAGAATGTAAGCTGTTGTCTTTAATGCTTCTCCCCAGAGTGATGTTGGTAAAGTTGAATGGCTAACCATACTCCTTACCATATCCTTAAGAGTCCTATTTCGTCGTTCAGCTACACCATTCATGCTTGGAGAGCCTGGCATGGTGTACTGTGGGACGATTCCACACTCCTCTAGGTATTGAGCAAAAGGTCCTGGACGTTGTTCACCTGAACCGTCATATCTACCGTAGTATTCACCACCACGATCAGATCTGACTTTCTTAATTCTTTTGTCGAGTTGGTTTTCGACTTCAACCTTAAATGATTTGAAAACATCCAGTGTTTGAGCCTTTTCATGAATAAGAAATATGTATGCATATCTAGAATAATCATCAATGAATGATACAAAATATTGTTGACCATTCCAAGAAGGTGTTGGAAATGGTCCACAAACATCCGTATGTATCAATTCCAATACTTCCGTAGCTCGATATGCACTTTCTTTCTTTCTTTTGGTCTGTTTGCCCTTAATGCATTCAACACATATGTCTAGGTCCGTAAAATCAATGGAATGTAAAATTCCATCTGATACAAGTCGTTCAACTCTATTTCTAGAGATGTGCCCTAAACGTTTGTGCCATAATGCACCTGAGTTTTCAATATTAAATTTACGCTTAGTACCACATGATTCCACATTTAGGGTTTCAATATAAGAAGCATTTATATCAAGCATATAGAGATTGTCATAAATGATAAGTGAACCGGTTCCAACAATAGTAGAATCAATAGATAAACTGAACTGACTGTTTCCAAATGAACAACTATAACCCAATTTGTCCAAATGAGAAACAGAAACCAAATTCCGTCTAAAAGACGGGACAACAAAAGTATCTATTAAGTCTAAATAATAACCAGTGCTTAACAACAATCTAAAATGCCCTATGGCTTCCACTTCGACCGACTTGCCATCACCCACATAGATGCATCTTTCAGCATCACTTGGCTTTCGGTAGCTCAGGCAACCCTGCATTGAAACACTGATGTTAGTAGTAGCACCGGAGTCTAACCACCAAGTGTTTCTAGGCACTGAAGCTAAATTTACTTCTGAACAAACCAAATTTAAAAATGTACCCTTTTTCACACGCCAGGCATGATACTTAGGACATTCCTTCTTGACATGATCAGGCTTGTTACAGAAGAAACAACCTTTCTTATCATTGTCTTGCTTTTGTTTCTTCACATAAGGACCTTTAGTAGCCTCATTCTTTCTTTTCTTGCCCTTATCTTTAGGGGTGCTTGCTAAGTAGGCACTTTCAACCTTGTTTTGCTTCAACCTCTCTTCCTCTTGAACACAATATGAAATGAGCTCGTTAAGAGTCCATTTCTCCTTTTGACAGTTATAATTGATTTGAAACTGACTGAACTGGGTTGGAAGAGAAATAAGCACTAAATGCACAAGCATGTCATCCGACAATTCAAGTTTAAGTGCCTTCAACTTTGATGCAAGGTGGGAAAATTCCATGATATATTCCCGAATATTTCCCTTGCCTTGATATTTCATGGAAATCAAGCTTTTCAGAAGTGTGCTTGTTTCCGCCTTATCGCTTTTGGCAAAGCGCTTCTCAATCTCATCAAGATATTCCTTAGCGTTAGTGATACTATTAGACACCGCACCCCTAAAAGCCTCCGGTATGCCGCGCTTGATGATCATAAGACTCATGCGGTTAGAGCGTTCCCACTTCTCATATTTAGTCCTCTGTTCAGAAGAACTAGAATCCGTAGGAGTAGTAGGTTGCTCTGTCCTGAGCGCAAGATCTAGATCCATGCAGCCGAGAACAATGAAAATGTTCTCCTTCCAATCCTTAAAATTTGTACCATTGAGGATTGGAACTGAATTTAAGTTAGCAGAAATAGTAGCAACACTTGCTGAAAAGAGAACACAAGAATAATAACATAAATAACATGCTCAATGTGAATATATTAAAATAAATGGTAAATCCCATCTAAGATACCTAGTGCAACAACAATATCAAGTCTTTGGACAGTAATATTATTTGCAAGTAGTACTCTTGTTGTAATAATCAAACACTAACAATAATGCATGACAAATAATAAATCTATCTTTGGATCGATTTATTAAATTCATGACAAATAACAATTGTAACCTTATAATTGTTACGTATTTATTATCACAGGTAAATATATAATTTTGTTAAGTATAAATCTTCCTTTGGGCCGATTAATACTCACATAAATATATACATTTACACCTTAATTAATACCTGAATAATATCTCAATATTTCAAAAAAAATTAAATTCAAATAATAGAGGTCACTTTGGTGACATATAATTTAAATTTAACTTAATTTAAAATAATAGATATTAACGTGCTCATATAATCCATTTAATATTTATATCCACATTAGATAAAATAATTTAATTAAATTAATTTTATCTAAATAATTAAATATAATAGATTATTACTGAAAGGGATATATATATAATTATTATATATATATAATAAATGCTTAATTAAAGGAATCTGAAACGTGGTGTGCAGTTCTAAAACGTGAAAACCGAAACAGAACAGCCATTCAATGTTGCGTCGATTTTAAAACCGAAACCGAAACAGAATACCAATTGTATTTCATTGCCCAATTAGAATGGCATGTAAGGATTTTAATTGCCCAATTAAAATCACATGCAAGGTTTTAATTCTCAAGCAATTAAATTGCTTCAAATCGCATGCAAAATTTTTAATTGCCCAATTAAAAATGCATGCGTTTCTTCTCCAATTAATTGCATGCGGCGATTAAATTGCATTGGCATGCAATTAAAACTGCAATGGAGCAGTTCCCTCCTCCAATTAATTGCATGCGGCATGCAATTAGAATTGCAAAACCGTTGCCACCGCTTCGAAGCATGATCAATCGACGCCGTATCGTGACTGTTCATCTTCTCCAGAGATTTTGCAAATCCTGATGTCTCTGTCTGTTCATCGACTCCAGAGTCGTATAAAATTTTGCAAATTCCTTTCATCCAGAGACTAAAATAATAGTGCAGTTCCTACACTATGCCGTGATAAACTGTAAGGTCCTTATGGAGATTCCACTTTAATAAACGCCTCTGTCGGCGACGGTGTCCGACAGCCATATATCAAGCAAATTTCGTCAAATCGAGCGATAGAAAGATTCAACAGTAGTATGGACAATCGAAACAAAACAAAATTCATAATTATCTCTTAAGAATTGGAAATAGATTGCTCTGATACCAATTGTAGAAAATAAATCTTAAGTCGAGAGCTCTTGATGAACAATCTTAATCTCTATTCAACTCTTAAGAAATAATAAACTTGATAATTAACCAAAGTCGCGGAAGTGTACCGGAATCCATCGTTGCAATCGATCCTCGGAGATGATCTTCAATCTGCAGATTTCCTTAGGTTTCCGAAAAGTTTTGTCGATGGGAAACAAAACAAAAGCATCGTCTGCAAACTGGGACCATAACCTCCTATTTATAGAATCCAAAGATTGCCTTTTTCTAATTTGACCCCTCAACAAATTAGAATTAGCACATGGTATCCACAATATTTTATTCATAACAATTAAGCCCTTAAGTCAAATTACATAATTCCAAAATTTAGATCATAATATTTTTTGACTTATTTAATTGATGACCATACAACATTTATAATTACATTATGGTCCTAAAATTCTAACATGAATTTCTTTATTGCTCCCGGAGGATTATGTCATGTTTGCCTTTAGCTTGCTGAGGCATGAAATTCTATACGTTTTCTCCATTCTCTGAAATGATATATGCTTTTGTCTCTTGGTTAGGAGTTTCAGTACTCAAAAGTTAAAACAAGAAATTGGTCTGAAAGGCAAGAAAACCTAGTAAACAGACGGCACTGACACCCTAAAACGAAACTGAGCTCTATGTCATTTTGTTTTACCTTTTCAAATGAAAAGAGAGACAACAGTGACTATGAACTAACTGCAAAAAGAATTGGTAGTTTTGCAGCTGTCATTGCATTTGGATGATCAAAATCCTGATAACTGCTGGAGTAAACCAGGTAGTTTGGTTACTCATAGGGTGAAAGTCAAAGTTAGACACTCACAGTCACAGGCAGATTGTCGATTAAGATCTATATTTAGAAAAAAATGATGAACAGATAAATTAGGATAATTAACTTACAGAATCGTCTTTAAGAAGGGACAACATAGGCAGCTCTAAGACCTCTTTATTCTAAGGAACTCCACATTATTTAAATTATCTATTAAATTTTATAATAAATTAATTTTTTTAAACATACAATAAGTTAGAAAGGATTTGAATGAGAATCTAAAACATCAAAAAGTCATATTATAAATATGGGTAAATTTTACTAAACTCCCTACTTACCAAGTCAACTTTGCATGCAATTCCTACACAAATATTTCTTTGCATGCAGTCCCTGATGGGATGTTTGGTGAGTATTGTTTGAAGAAAAGTGAGTGTACTCAATTTTCACTCTTTTATACTCAAGTTTCACTCTTTTATACTCAATTTTCACTGATATATACTCAATTTTCATCCTTTTATACTCAGTTCCATCAGGGAGTAAAAACAAAGACAAACTTGTGTGAGGAGTGAATGCAAATCTCAAAGGGCTATTGGAGAGTTTATGACAATTTACCGTATAAATATATATTTTTTTAATTATATTTTTTTTTCGTCTAATATTTTTTTATCTAAAAATTAACCTAGAATTTTTAATCTGCCTTCATTTTTTTTGAAAAGGATCCTATGAAAAAATTTTATCGATCATTATAATATATCGAGAAAAATTCGGATAATCTTAGAGTTTATTTTCATTTAAAGATTTTTTTTTTAAAAAAAATCTATATTCAAAAATAATTAATGAGATTTTTTCAACCTCGAACGATCCGTCCGGCCTTATAGAAATTTCTTACCGGCTACAAAGGTAAATCGGAAAGTGTTCGTAGTGGACGGTCTAGAAGTCCAGCGTCCCAGGATTCACGCTCCATTTGATGGAAAATTTTTTATAAATATAACTAAGAATTAAATCATAAATATATAAAATAGTGACTAGTGGTACTTACTATATCATAGTCCCGCAGGTAAAATCTATATTCAGATTAGATGACATGTGGTCACTTGGTTTATTAAATTCTAATATCTCCAACTTCACATGATTGAGATAACGAAGATACCAGAGAAAATCCTGGAATTTAATGTCGGAGATCACTTCCATCAAGTTGTGGAAGCAGTATTCACGAATCGGCGCCAGCTATCCACGAGCCTACGGCATTAAATGCATGATGTCTTGATGATTTGAAATCTTCATAAGCATTCCAATTCTTAGAGTTCCCTATGAATTTTCTTGTAATATTCCGTGCGACTTCTTCGTTTCGTATTAAAAATATAAAAATTAGTGGTGAATGGCGCGTTGGCAATTATTTATGATCTCGACTTTATTTACGGATAGTTTGGTAAGCTCATACAATCAACTTGATGTCCCAAAGATCTAGTAGAAGGGCCAATAAGGGACTCATCTAGGAGTTTCCGAGCCAGGAACTCTTTCGAAACATTAACTGACCAACCCCGGGCAAGCTCGGACGAGTCGAGCCCGAACACCCCCAACTCGATCCCCCAAGCCCGACCCAGGTCTGGGTTAGACAATTCAATCCTCAGCACTCCGTCAACCAGATAACTGACCGACCCGAAGCCTGACAAGACCAGCATAGCTCGGCAAACCCCCGACTCAGGGCGTACCTCATATCTCTCTACTCCCAGGCGGACGCGTGCCGGCCCATGCTCTCTGGACAAGATCCGACCTAGTCCATAACACTCTGACTCGCCGGTCGACGCTCGACGCTCGGTCTCCGGACCAGCTCTCCCCTACGCCGCCCCGCATCCAGGGTACGATTATGATGTCGGGGTAATACACGCCTTACCCATTTCTGACACACCTCGCGGTTATTCCTCTGACTCGGTACGATTGTACCCTCCAAGCATCTCGTGCCATGCCGCGGTACCTCTAGGTGCTCTCCTACGAGCTGACAAATACCATACCTCTGTCTCGTTGACACAGACAGAGGTTGTCAGCTCCCCCGGCTATATAAACCCCTCCCCTCCTCTTTCCACAGGTATGAGCAACTGTGCTCCCTTCTACTCTTCTTGCTTCACTACCTTTCTTGCAGATACTGACTTAACCGTCGGAGGGCCTGACCGGGAAAATTCCCCGGCGGGTTGGCTAATGGTCTTTGTCTTTCAGGTCAAACCCAGGTCAGCAGCTCGTGGCACACGGTGTACCATTTTGCCCTTGGGACTTCCACCTCACTTCGCGACATTATCAATTTACTTGGGTGATCTCTCATTTTTCGGGTTTGATTCCTCCTTGACAGAGCGTGCAGTATGCTGACGAAAAAAAATCACCATAGGCTGCTGCATGGTCGGACCATCGGGTGTCGATATTATCAGTGGTGAAGTCGTCACGCGTCTCCGTCCCACGATTTTCCCTCGTTGACCGGTGGAGACTCTCGTTGATGGCTGTGAGGCAGAGTCGATCAGCCAAGTGGATTAGACGGGCACAACTTTCGATATCCCTTGCAAATCCAATATATATATATTATAATAAAAATGCTCTACATTATTAATTTTTTAATATCTTTAATTAATTTATCTCACCTGTAAGTTTAAAATTCATCGCCATGCCCAAACTATAAATCTCAAATCTTATATTACAATTTTTTCTTCAATTTTGTTAATTTTACACGTCTCTTTAAAAATCTCCTAATACCCTTAGGGTACGTTTGGTTCAAGTTATCATATATAACCTCGGTTATGTCATTACCAAGTAATCACATAACCAAGGTTATGAGGAATGAAACATAACCTGAAGTTGTTTGGTTCAATTTAGGTAATCAAATAAAATCTTGTTTGTTTGGAGGTAATAGTCTATAACTTAATATAATATTTTACCATATTACCCTTTAGAATTTGTTTAGATAATTTTATTTGTTTAGACTTAAAGGCGTCGACGGCGATCGTCGGTGTCCACGTAGGCAATCGGTGTCCAACACCGACGGTCGACCAGCCATGATCGACGCTAACCGGCGACGCCGGCGGCGAGCGGCGGTGGTCGTCGGCCTCCGGCGATCGTCGCCACCGGCGATCGTCGCCACCGGCGATCGCGCCGGGTGGTCGCCGGCGATCGTCGTCACCGGCGGTGGTCGCCGCGATCGTCGTCACCGGGTCGCCGGCGATCGTCGTCACCGGCGGTGGTCGCCGGCGATCGTCGTCACCGGCGGTGGTCGCCGGCGATTGTCGCCGGCGGTGGTCACCGGCGATCGTCGCCGCCGGCGGTCGGCGATGATCGTGGCCGGCGGTGGTCGCCAGCGATCGTCGTCGGCGGTGGTCGTCGGCGATCGTCGCCGGCGGTGGTCGCTGGCGATCGTGGCCGGCGGTGGTCGACAACGATCGTCGCCGGCGGTGGTCGCCGACGATCGTCGCCGGCGGTGGTCGCCGTTCATCGTCGCCGGCGGTGGCCGCCGGCGATCGTCGCCGGCGGTGGCCGCCGGCGATCGTCGCCGGCGGTGGCCGCCGGCGGTCGTCGCCGGCGGTGGTCGCCGGCGGTCGTCGCCGGCGGTCGCGGCGGTGGTCGCCGGCGGTGGTCGCCGGCGGTGGTCGCCGGCGATCGTGGCCGGCGGTGGTCGACAACGATCGTGGCCGGCGGTGGCCGCCGGCCGCCGGCCGTCGGCGGTGGTCGCCGGCCGCCTGCGGTGGTCGCCGGCCGCTGCGGTGGTCGCCGGTCGCCGACAGTGGTCGCCGGCTGCCGTTGTCGGTCGTCGATCGAGAATAATGCTTTCGGAAGTTAATAAATTGTAATGGTTATTTTCGTCTTAAGTGTAAATATTGGAGGATAATTTTGGAAAGATAAGTTCCATAACCAGGGAATCAAGAAAAACCTTACTTCCTTGAGGTTTTCCGATTCCTGGTTGCATGCCCCTTTTGCTGACGTGTCGGGCATCGATAATTACTTGGGAATCGCTGATTACCTAAATCAAACAAGGTTTTTGTTGATAACCTTGGATGGATAACCAAGGTTATCATGGATAACCCTCAACCAAACGCACCCTTACAGTATCTCTAACTATTAAAACTCTATATGTATTTTTTTATGATTTTAATATGTCATGTCAACATTATAAACACTTATTAAAACATTTCTAATGGTTAGAGCTTTAAGACATTTCTAGTACCCTAAGGTATAATACAGATGGTGGGTCAATAGTAACGTATCTAAATTTGGTAAGAGTCGATCCACATGTTATCACTGTCTATAGTAATCTCCACTATCTACCTTCCACTTTGTATCCTGTTGAATCTCTCTCCATATAACGTTGGATCATTTTAAGGGTCGTTAATATGACAGTTCTATATTTTTCTAAAAGCATCTTTAATGTAAGATTTGTGAGAGGTTTGTCAAATTTAAAAAAAAAGAAAAATTGAATAAAAAGGTTTGAACTATCATAAATGTGAGATTTGAGATTTATAATTCAAAAGTAACAGTGAAAACTCAAACTTTTTTTTTTTGATAATGGAGTTCATAATTAATGATAAAGTAATGTTATATTATGATGTGTAATATAGAAAGATATATGATTTATAATATAGGGAAAAAAAAGTTGTAGAGTGATTTTCTTTTCGTTATAGAGGGTATAGCAGTTCTTTATATTTTTATATGACATTGATGTGACATATTATGGACTATGAAAAAAGTCTTATTTAGGGGTTTAATTATTGAAGATGCCCTTCGTGAGCTATTTTGTGATTCAATTCATAATTGTATGGCTCAATGCATATTACATGAAATCTCAAATTTTGATTAAACTCGAGAAAACACTACATAGATTACACTTGAGACATGAATTCTTACAATCCTGCATCAATGAGAGCATGGTCGAATCTGTAACACAAGCTATAGATAAACAGGGTAATGCTTAAGCTTTATTATATATATCTAGCCATGGCTTTGCTGCCTCATCTAGGGAAGGTTGCTATCTCCTGGCTCTTGCTGCTTAGGAATGGAATGGGGGCCTCATAGCCGCTGAAAAGGCGGTAGGACGAGATAAGGGAGAGCAGCACATAGCAAACCACCGAGCCAAAGGTGATCCCGACCGAGGTGGTTGCTCGCCGGCAGAAGGTGTCGAAGATACCACACGATTTGCTCCATGTAAGATTCACGTTGCCTTTGTATGCCAAATACAATATCTCCGTCGACCCTGTTCCGGCAGCCAGGATTATGTATGTCAGGAGCTGTGAATACACAACCAATATTAGTACAGGAACTCTGATTCACATAAGACTGTCTCAAGTCTAGTTTTTCCAAGTTTCCATTAGACATATGAAAAGATGCTTAATGTTAAATGCTAACGAAGGCAGAATGATTCAAGTCAAAGCAGCTACTGAATCTAATTAATTGAACAAGTCTAGTTTACTAGATATTTCATTCTGATCGACCAGTTAATCAGTACATAGAAATTAGCAAGTGTGTTTTAGTTCAATCTTGCCTGGTCCAAAAGGAAGACAGTCCATGACCGGGATAGAGTCGTCGGGCGAGGGATGGCGACGTAGAACGCCGACAGAAGCGAGTACGCCGCGCAAGCCCCGTTCGCGTACACCAAATACCTGCTCTTCCACCTCAAACCGTCACTCCAGCATTTACTCAAACACACTGCGTGCGAAACCAATTAAAGACTAAAATCCAAATTTACAAACTCGAAGGCGCCGAGATCGGAGTAGGAGATGGATCCAAAGTCGCCGTCCTGCGAGTTCTTGAGCATGACGGCCATCGCCGCCAGGCAGAGCCCAATGGGCGCCACACGCAGCAGCGTCTCCGCCGCCCGGCCGCTGCCAGCATCCTCGGCCACGTTGCCGCCCTGTTGCGTCCGCTGCTGCTGACCCTCCTCGTTAGTCGACTTCATGATCGAGCTCTGTTCAGCTGAAGAAGGAGAGCAGAAGATGGATCGGATGGGGATTTGGGGAAGTGAAGGGGGTGCTTGATTTGTAGTACCACAGCAAGTGGCACAGGTAGTTGAGGTGAGTAAATGGCATTGAGTGCCCGAGGTTGCGGGCGGAGGAGCTCGTTTAATTGGAGAACCCAACTCCCATGCACCATGCAAAGCCATGCTTGTATTCGACCGTCGTCTCCACGTGTTCGGCAATGCAGTGCAGTTGCACATTTAAAATCTTAAGCAATCTGACAGCTTAAGAAATAGTTTAGGCATATTGATAAGGCAATGAAGAAAAGAACTGAGACATTAATTCTTGCAGGTTGGCCTTCACCGATGCATTTAAAACCTTGAAGCCAACTTCACTGTACTGGCCGCAATCAATACATAGGACATTAATTTATTATGATTTATGCCATCTTCAAGAACTGGCCAGGTTCAATATCAAATGCACAAACCATGACATGAAAATGATACAGCTTAATAAGAATATACTGTGATAATTGATTATCAAAGATTGTTTATACTTTAGTACAGGACTAACTCTACCATTGGGCACCTTGTCACTGCCATTACTTCAGCTTTGAGAGTCGAGATCCAACAGACCTACCAAACTCTGTTCCTATTTTAATTAGCATACTCTTTTTGCCTGTAATTCAAGGAGTTGATGGACCACATAATAAATAATACTCTATCACCAAATAATTAGATCTTTCAGGAATTGAAGTCTTAGATACAGCAAATAATTAGTTTTCAGAGAGTTGAAAATTAATATTATTTTTTCATTTCGAAAGCAATCTGAATGTTTCAGCCATTTACTGTCAAATTTGAATGGGTGATGATTTATCTCGAATGTTATAATAGCAAAATATGAGCTGTTATTTCTTTTAATAAGTCGTTTCCCCAAGTTCAAACTTTGTGCAGTATGCTTACTCCTCAGCGCAGATGGAGAAAGAGAACAAGAACATAAATGCAGCAAACATCCATTCATCAGAAACTTTTGAAGATCAACAAAAAATCGATGTCAGAAACAAAAAAAAAAGAGAAATTATCTTAAACTCCCTGCATGTAAACTTAACTCCTTTCTCACTCCCTGCGTCAGAAAAAATTTATTTCAACTCCCTACATGTAAAGTTTTATTTACTTCAACTACATATTTATCTAATTACCCTTAATTTTTTTAGGCACAAACAGCCTGAAATAAGGTATAATTTCTCCCTAATTCAGCATCATTTAATTAGAATCTAGTATATTTTCTATCAAATTGAGTACGACCCAATTGATTTATCTTAAACCAATTGATTAGTATGAACTCTTAATAAATTGATCAAATAGAAAAAAAGTTATATTCAATTTGATAGTAAACATACTAAATTCTAATTTAAATATGCTGAATTTAAGAAAAATAATACTTACTTTTGGACTTTTTGTACCTATAAAAAATAAAGATGATATTCTCTCATGACAAATATAACTAATTGATATTGATCAATTTCTAATCAATTGGAGCTCCTTAATTGATTGAAGTAGCTCAAATTAATTATAAGCAGCTCCGATCTATTCTCAATCAACTGAGTTTGAAAAAGAATCGATTCTCAATCAATTATGTTTGAAAAAGAATCATACTCAATTTAATAGAAATATACTATATTCTAGTTAAATGATACTGAATTTAGAAAGAATGATATCTTATTTTGGGCATTTTGTATTTAAAAGTAACGAGGACAATTAAGTAAATTAGTATGTATTAGAGAGTTGGAGTAAATAAAACTTTACATGCAGGAAGTGAAAATAAATTTTTTCTGACATAGGGACTGATAATAAAGTTTAAAATTTAAATGGGGATTTTAAGAAAATTTACAGAAAAAAAAAACCTTATTTTTGTCCATGGAATATCCAGCTGACATGATCTTCTTGTTGAGCTTGCTGAGCATAACATAGGCAAAAGAATAATTAAAACTGAACAAAACATCAACAAATGCAGTAGTAAAATGTAGTTACAGTAATGGCAGTTGATGAAAAATGAGAAATGGTGGAAGACTGATCTCTTGCAACTGAAGGAATATAGGCCAGCGGAGGTGCTAATAGCTTAACATGTGGCATTGCCACCAGAGAGCAGCCAGTGCTGCGTTTCTTATCAGATTGAACATTATTGGTAGTGTAGATTCATTTGCTCAACCATTTAATTGACAAAATGACTGCCACATGAATTCAACCTTTCGTTGTTTTGGTTTACTTTAATACTCCACAGTACTGTTTATTCTCGGTAAAATTGGAGATGTTTCTCAACTGAATCATAGAAGCAAATGAAATTATGGCCATAGTTCACCAAATGCAATTCTGAATTCGCTTTCCTTCGATATCCTAGTTGTTGGCTGGCACCTTTCTTGTGTTCATGAAATGGTTGGACTTTGATCCACATCTCACACTCAATCAGCAAACCATGTCAGCTAGCACATTTGGCGTGAGATTGATGAGAAAATTCACTTGGAAACGAGAAGCCATTTGATGGTGATCTGGATCCTGATTTAGACAACCACAGCGGTCAACAACCCTAGTTGGACTTGGAAGCATCAGATCAACCTCATTGAACTGCATCATAGCGAACACCATAACTTCAGTAAGTTTTCGTAGCCATCATAAACATTTGGAATGTTGACTACCACTGACCAAATGCTCATTCATGATTGAAGCATATCACGCAAAGAGACATTCACGGTGCTATGAATCAAATTCCATACCACAACCATTGATAAATTGTAATCAAAGATGCATCGAGGGTACTATCCTCTTGTAAGTTTGCACTATTGAGCAAACTTCTTTAAGAGTTTGTCTCAACTGAAAGCTTATATAGGACATCTACAAGTCGATTGATGCAATCTGAAAAAACAAAAACAAAAGAGTGGAAGTATCTTAAGTCTGTTTTCTATATGAGAGGACCAATTTGTCACAATGAATGAATTGCTAGAGGAAGATCCAATAGTATAACTTGTGCATATCATAAATCTCCCATGCGAAGAATAGCAGACAGCAACCAAACACTTAGTTTAAGTGGTGCCACCTAAAACAACAGGCAAATCCAAGTGGTTCAACGCTATATGATGATTTTAAGATACTTATTAGTGTCAGAATAATCACTGAGAAAAAACAACAACCTTTAGAATGCTGCATAAAACTTGAACTAACCTCTGTGAGGACCAGGTATCAGGAATTCAGTTTCTCAGGTTGACTGCCTCTTCGGGAGCTACAAACAGATTCAAGAAAAATAGTAAAAATCACTCGCCATGAAATGCAATCACCTCTGTAGAATGCCCCAACTCCTCCCTCATCCAACCAAACAGACCATGCAGTACTGTATAGATCTCCTCTGCCTCTGGGTGATTCTGGTCACCTGCAATGAATGCATGCAATCTTGCTCCGGCCACCTCCACCCAGCTGCACCCAGGAGCTTTCCTTACCCCTTTTTGACTCATTTGGCTCCTTACTTCTGCTAACTCATTGAATTTCCCAGCACCACCATAAGCACTTGCCATAAGCACATAACTCCCACTTCCTTGAGGTTCCATTTCCACTACTCTCTCTGCTGCCTCTACTGCTTGTCCTGCTTCCCCATGCATTCGACATGCAGCTAAATATGCCCTCCAAACACCTGCACCTCTCACTCCTGCCTTCTCTGCAACCCCCTTTGCCTCCTTGAGAAAGCCAGCTCGACCCAACATGTCTGCTACAGATGAATAGTGTTCTATTGTAGGTGTTAATCCAAATTCTGACTCCATTCGATGAAGCAATTCTTTTCCTGTTTCCACTAGCCCAGCATGGCTGCATGCTGATAACACACCAACAAATGTTATCTCATCAGGGATCAGGCCTACTCCCATCATCTGCTCAAATAAATCAACAGCTTGTGCTCCCTGACCATGAATACCATATGCGTCAATCATAATATTCCATGAGGTCACATTAGGTTCTAGCATTCTATCAAACACGAGTCTTGCTTCCTCCAAAGTACCACATTTTGCGTACATATCCATCAAGGCATTCACCACAAATACATCTTTAGCACTCATGCTGCTTGTAATGGCAAGTCCATGTATCTCTCTCCCAAGCCTTAGAGCTGCCAAGTGAGAGCAAGCTGGAAGGACTGCAGCAACTGTGATAGCATCCAGCATTATCCTATTGTATCTCATCTGGCAAAAAAGCTGGAGAGTCTTTGAGTGGTGAGCGGAGTACTGGTAGGCAGAAATCATTGAGTTCCATGAGACAACATCCTTCTCCTGCATTGATTCGAAGATCCCCTCTGCATCCTCCAGCAGGTGGCACTTACCGTAGAGGTTTATGAGGGAGTTTGAGACAGACATCTCAATATCATATCTCGTCTTTAAGACGAAAGCATGAATCTTTCTGCCATTTCTGAGATCAGCCCATGCGGTGAACACGGAGAGAATGCCGGTAACAGTGTACTTGCTCGGGATGACACCTTCGTTTATCATCCGGCGGAAGTAATCCAGAGAGCGAGCAAACTGGCCCAGATGCGCAAAGCCGTTCACCATGGAATTCCAGAGGACGACATCCCTATGCGGCAATGCATCGAACACCTGTTCCGCCTCAGTGAAAAGCTCCATTTTCAAGTAAGCATGGACCAGAGCGCTAGCAGCGAACATCTCATCTGAAAACCCAACCTTAAACAGCGAGGTGTGAATTTCCCGGAGTACATCGGAAACGCCGAGGTCGGAGCAGGCTTTGATGGCGCAAGGGAAGGTGAACTCATCCGGTGAAAGGCCGACTTCCGAGAGGAGGCGGCGGAAGAGGCGGAGGGCGTCAGCAGGGAGGCCATTGGAGGCGAGGGCAGAGAGGGCGGCATTCCAGACGAAGATATCGGGGGTTTGGGATCGATCGGTGAGGAAGACAGAGAGAGCCTCAGCAGGTCGGGCGCACTTGGAGTAGAGGGAGATGAGAGCGGAGATGGCGAACCGGGAGGAGTGGAGGCCGGTGGTGAGGAGGTGGGCGTGGAGTTCTCTGGACGTGGTGAGGTCGCGGCGGGCAGCACAGAGCTGAAGCAGGGAAACGCACGCGTGGAGATTGGAGTGAAAGGCCCGACGAAGAGGAAGGGACGGGAGGGCGTGGCGGCGGAGGAGCGCGACGAAGGGCTTAGCAAGCATGCTTGATGGGGTTTCGGTCGGGCTCCTGAACCGTGATCGAGCTTTTGCATTGCTATAAATTTGAATTAAATAATATTAAAATCCTTTATATGTTTTCCCAATCTGTTTTATTTCGTCATTAAAAAAATAAAGATTGTTGATCAAGAATGGAAGGATTCATGGGATCAGCTTGACCAATGGTCAGCAGCCACGCACGTTGGTGGAGCCCTCCTCATCCGCAAGCACCACCTCCTAATGTCCGTCCTCTCCCCGCAGCCGCAGGCAACCGAACTGCTCCCAATGCAAGATCGAATTTTTAACAGGAACCACCAATTCGAGACAGCAGAAAACATTCCCACCGATTGATCCTTGGCCAAAAAGGATGAAGGCTATCCAGGAAAGGTAGAAGAAATCGATCGAGATTTAAATGGCGAGCTTACTGATCTCGAGGACTTGCCCTCCTCTTCACCTTCCGCCACACATCGGCGGAAGCAGAAGCAGAGGCGGAAGCAGAGGAAGAACAATAGCAGCGGCAAGGACGATTACGAGCACGGGGCCTGCGTGGCTGGCCGCCGCCATCCTCTTCGCCTCCCTCGCCGCGCCATCCCCGGCGCTCGACCCGCGGTACGACGTGCCGCAGACGCTTTCCGGTGAGTCCGAGCCGGCATCCCTGCGCCTCGATGGATTAGGGTTTTCCTTGATTTGGAGCGAATCACCGAATGGAGTAACTGGGCAGGGGAGGACAAGAAGGGGGCGAGGATACAGCGGCCGAAGTCGAGGCTAGCGGAAAGATGCGTGGGCAAGTGCGTCGCCACCTGCATTCTCGGCGGCGCCGGCTCGCCTGGCGAAGGCCCGCTCAATGTGAGAAGGTACAAGCTTAAGCTTCTTTTCACGTACGTCCTTATCAAATCAAATCGTCAAGAATCAAATTCAAGCCATTATCCTCCGCACGCAGGCCTCTTGTTGTCTTCAAGAACGGATTTCGCAGTCGTCAGTACTGGTAAGCGAGTTTTTCTGTTTAATCTACCTTTGCGATGAAGCTCGGAAGGGCCGCTAAACTCGGAATCCTTCTTCAACCAGCTTGTTGGAGTGCTCAGATATCTGTAACTTGATCAAGGACGGAGAAGATGGCCCTTGATGCTTTTCGGCCATAAACATAGGAAGAGTTTTTTGTTTGCCTGATCAAAATTGATAGATAATCACCGAAGCTCTATTAATGCTGTGTAACTAAAACTACTTCAATCCTTAACTCAAGCGCCATAAAGATTTCAAAGATGATTAAAGTAAGAATTCAGCCAGTTGTAAATTGTTATCTGGCTATATGTTTGATGTTTATCTTATTAATCACACGAGAATGAAGGAGAAAATAAATCTTAGAAATATTTACTGTTTTAATTTGGTTTCTAGTGTTTTCAGTAATCATCTCATTCTTTTTTGCCAAATTGAACAGATTGGAAAATATTGATTTTCGTTTTCTGCTAGTTCTAATTGCTTGATTCAATGCGAAATAAAATGCAATCAAAAAATAATCTCACAATTAAAATTAATATACTCCTCATCCTTCAAAAAAATCGATTGTAGAAGTAGATGTTCATAGGAACATAAGCAGATAAATGATTCATAACGCCATTGTATCGAATTCAAACGCAATCTTCAGAACGAGAAATGCTAAAAAAGATGAACAGAGGGAGGATTTTTGACACATAGAAAACCTGGACTAGTGTAATGGCAGTGATGGCCTTGCTCACTCGAGCGGCACCTCGACATCTCCATCGCTGATCTCCTGCTGAAGGTCCTTGGGGTCCTTCCCGTCGACAGTGCATCCGACGGAGACGCAGGTTCCCAGGATCTCCTTGACGGTGCCGGAGAGGTCCTTGGCCATGGACCTGGGCCGCATGACCCGCGCGATCTCGATGACGTCGTCGAGGGAGATGTTGCCGTTGTGCTTGATGTTCTTGGTCTTCTTCCGGTCGCGCTCGGGCTCCTTCAGGGCCTTGATGACGAGGGCGGCGGCAGAGGGGACAACAGTAACCTTGGCCTGACGGTTCTGCACGGTGAGCTTGACCGTGACGCGGAGGCCCTTCCAGTCCTTGGCGGTTTCCTTGGCGATGTCCTCTCCGACCTTCTTCGGGGAGAGACCCAACGGGCCGATCTTCGGCGCCAGGGAGCTGGCGGCACCCACTTCGCCGCCAGTGACACGGACGAAGACGTCCACGACCTGCGACGGGTCTAACTTGGGCGGCATCGCGCCGTCGGCGTCCGGGGCAGAGACGAGCTCGAGGGCAACAGCCAGGGTTTGAACGCAGCCAAAAGGGCTATATAATGTCAATATGGGGCGGTTTGGGTGAAAGCCCAAAATGAACAGGCCCTAAACCCTAAAACTCTTAAATTAAATCCCAATTATCCTACTAAATCCTTAATTAATTTTTTCTTTTCCATTTTTGTTTAATTACTTTCCAACCTCTGGACCAAATGAAGTGCAATGTTGCATAGAAGCTAATAGGGATGAACATCCCAAGGTGGATACGTGGCACAAGAAAAATATGTGATAGGGCCCGCCGAATCAGTGCCCCAAGGTCAGGCCGGTAATCGGGCTCCCGAGACTATCTCAAGAGAAAGGAAGAAAACCCCCGGGGTCAGGCCAGGAATCGGACTCCTAAGACTATCTTAGGAAAATAGATGAAGGCCCCAAGGTCAGCTTGGGAGATGAGACTCCAAGACTGACTCGGGAGAGTAGAGCCCAAAGATCAACATAGGGATAAGAAAACTCAACTTCAAATATTCGTTCCTCCTTCCAGAACAGGAAAGTCATCGGATAATTATTATTCACAACGCACAGTAATTAAGGCCTTAATGATCGCAGTGGTCGTTACCAAAAGAAAGAATATATATCAAGTAACCGATGATTAAGGAACGTGGAGGAGAATATGGGGACACGTGTGATAAAGACCTCAGGTATATAAGATGCCTTAGCATCCAAGTAAGGGGGAGTTTGCAAAGACTCTAGTAATTCGATTTCTCGTTGTCCTCCAAAAAAGGGAGAATTCTGACTTGAGCGTCGGAGAGGGCTCCACTGAAAAATCTTCCGGTGTGCTCCCTTTAACGCTCGTGTTAATCTCGCAGGGTGTGGACATCCTCCCCGTCACCGTCGTTGTGGGCTACGCCTTGGTGACTTGCCATCCTCGTTGTTCGCTTCCGGAACAAGTTTGACACCGTCTATGGGAAACATCAAAGTACCAGAAGGAGCACCGTGATGATAGATACAGAGGGACAACATATCATTCTGACATGGGAGGAGTAGGATCGTTTAGTCGTCAACACCGTCAGAGGAGCTCTAGAACAACATCAGATCGAGCAAGCCGCCTCGCGATGAGCGGCTTCGGTGCAGGGCATAATCCCAAGAATGTTGGCCTCGCATAATCGAAATCGAAGATACGTCTCGTCACCGGCAAGACCGGCAATGACAGTTCCAGCGGCCCGGCGAGATTCCTTGGGAGAAATGGAGAGGGCACATTCCGTCGCCTTCAGTGTTTTACGATCGGAGGAGGGGCCGAGGAAGATCGAGGCTTCCAAAGCCCTCATGAAGTCTCCATCTGCCCATTTTTCTCCAGATATCATAGCGGATCTTATGCCCAAGCAATTTTGCGGTCCAGGAATTGTTGATTACGATGGGAAGACGGATTCGGAGGACCACATCTGCAAGTTCAAGAACGTGACTCTCTTACACGAATACACAGATAGTGTGAAGTGTCGGGTGTTCTTGAACACCTTATCAGGAGGCGTCCAGAGATGGTTTCAGAGGCTGCCCTAAAATTCGATAAAACTCTTTTCTAGAGTATAGAACCGTCTTCTTACACCACTTCGCCAGCAGCCGGCGATACCAGAAGACAACTTTGAACTTGTTTGTGCTCAAGCAGATGACTAAAGAACCGTTGAAGGACTATATCCAAAGGTTCAATCGGGTGGCTTAGGACGTGTCAACCGCCACTTCAGAGATCCTCATCAGCGCCTTCACACAAGGGCTTTCTGAAGGCGATTTCTTCTAGTCGCTGGTGAAGAAGCCACCGGCTAGCTTCGATGACTTATTGGGGGCGGTCAGTTAAGCACGTCAACGTCGAAGAGGTGTAGCACGTCCACCATAAAAATCCAGCGAGATTCCCTATCCAGATCTCGGTACGATCCGAGAGGAAAGAACCACCCGCACCAACTCGAGCAAAGGATCCTCGTTCCGAGAAGGATCACTGGGCCGACAAGAAGAGGTTGGTGGAGACCGTCAACACCGCGGGACTCGAGCCACCAAAGAAGTACTGCGACTTCCACGGCAGCACAATTCACTCTACAGAGGAGTGTTATACCTTGAAGAAAAGGAGGTCTAAGTGCGTGGACACCAAGCCCAACAAACGGTGGAACAAAGTGGGGGTATCGACAGTGATCCCCTCGCTGAAACCCATTCCCTCATCAACGATAATCAGGGGAGGACAGATCCAGGCGTCGGTTCTGGTGGCATTCTAGAGGAAGAAGTCGGTAGATAGTGCCCCGCCAGTCTATCTCCCCTGAAAGGGATCCCAAGAAGGGCAAAGCTCCAACTCGTGGGCCTCCATCAGGCCATGTTGGAGTAATCTCAAGAGGTCCGACTGAAGGAGACTCTCATCGGGCAAGGAAGGCCCATACCTGCCGGCTGGAAAATTTCGCCATTGGAACGAGCAAAGACAAGCGTCAGGGCCCTGTTATTTCATTCGACACTGACGATTTACAGGATGTGGAAGCCCCCATGAAGATGCACTGGTAATCCTCACCTGAATGGCTAATTACGAGGTTAAACGCATCTTTGTGGATATAGATAGCTCTGTCAACATCTTGTACAAGGTGGCTCAGGACTAGATGTAAGTCGATGAGGATAAGTTGCATCCTGTCTCTACCCCGCTCTTCAGCTTCACCGGATAACGAGTACAACCGATGGGGCAGATCTCTCTGTCCCTGTCACTGGGGGACGACACACTCCAAAGGACAAGGAGGACTTCATTTATGATTATGGATGCCCCATCATCCTACAACGTCATCCTGGGGCGACCGACGCTCAGCTTATTCCAGGCGAGGGTCTCAGTTTACCACCAGAAGAATAAGTTCCCAGTGGGTGAGCAGCTGGCCAAAGTCAAAGGAGACCAATTGGCTTCCTGGCGGTGCTACAGTGGGGAGGTCAGAACAGAAGCCCACAAGAACCCGAGGGCGCATGAAGCGTTGCAAATCGACCTGGCCAATCCGCGAGAAGAAGAAGGGACTAATGAGGAACGCAGGGAGGTCAAAAGCGAAGAGGTTCAAATTCATCCTCAACAAGCTGGAGGGATCACAAGAATTGCTGCTGATCTTGCGCCAGAACTGAGAAGCCGGTTGATCAGCTACTTAATGAACCATCGGGACATGTTTGCATGGGCTACAGAAGAGATCAAGGGAGTCCCCCTACCTTGGCCACTCATCGGTTGCATATAACCCTGGGAGCCTGGCTGGTGAAGCAAAGACGAAAACACTTTACACTCGAGCAAGATAAGATAATCAGGGAGGAGGTCGTAATGTTCCTGAAGGCCGGACATATCAGAGAAGTTCAATTCCCGACCTAGCTGGCAAATGTTGTAGTAGTCCCTAAGCCCGGGGGTAAATGGTGGGTCAGTATTGATATTCGTGATTTAAATAAAGTTTGCCCTAAAGATTGTTACCTCTTGCCTCGCATTGATCAGCTGGTGGATTCTACCTTTGGTTGTGATTTCATTTCAATGTTAGATGCATATCAGGGATACCACCAGGTTCCCCTTGCCCACGAAGACCAAGTGAAGGTTAGCTTTGTGATGGCAGATGACACTTACTGCTACAATGTCATGTCGTTCGGGTTGCGCAATGAAGCGGCAACCTATCAACGAATGATAGATAAGGTCTTCCGCCACCAGATCGGAAGGAACATTGAAGTATATGAAGATGATATCCTAGTCAAGGAGGAGAAGGACATGATAGCTGACCTAGAAGAAATATTCGCCACCTTGAGGGCCAACAGACTGAAATTAAACCCCACTAAATACTTGTTTGGGGTAAAGACTGGTCGGTTCCTCAGGTACATGGTGACCGATTAGGGATGGCAATGGGTCGGGTTCGGGTCGGATTCTATATCCTCCGTACCCATACCCATCGGGTATCGGATATCCATCGGGTATACCCATACCCATTAAAGGATCGGATATCTTGTATACTAATAATTTTTTTCTTTCTATCCAACTATATCATTGAACAAAAGTACATTATAATTAACATTAAAGTTAAAAAATATATATCTATAAATATATATCTAACATTAATACAAATTATTAGTAGGTTTTGGGGAAAAAATCTTTAATGTATATATGTATTTTTTATTTAATCGGGTATTCGGATCGGATATCGGGTATTGGTAGTCCCTCCATATCCTGCTCCATTCGGGTCGGATGTCAGATTCTCCGTCGGATTCGGATGAAATTGCCATCCCTATGACCGATAGAGGAATTGAAGCTAATTCAGAAAAAGTGCAAGCCGTTCTCAAGATATCATCCCCTCGCAATTTCAAAGACGTACAACCGTTGAATGGCAGAATGACAGTTCTGTCCCGGTTCATCTCTAGATTTGCTGATAGAACTTTGTCATTCTTCAAAATTATGAGGGAAACTGTCAAGTTTGATTGGAATGATGAATGCGAGAAAGCTTTTACAGATTTAAAAGCATATCTCTCTGAACTCCCCATCCTATATAAGCCGCTAGAGGAAGAAACACTATTTGTCTACCTATCCGCAGCTGAGCAAGTTGTAGGTTCTACACTTATTCGAGAAGAAGATACTACTCAGTATCTCATCTACTTCATCGGGCACCTCCTGAAAGATGCAGAAATTATGTATACTACCTTGGAGAAGCTGGTCTATGCCTTAGTACTGATGGCCCGAAGACTGAGATTGTATTTCTTGGCACATCCCATTGTGGTGCTCACCAATAGTCCACTCGGGCGCATCCTCACCAATCCATAGGCTTCGGGACGGCTAATCAAGTGGATAGCAGAGTTGAGCGAGTATGAGATTTAGTACCAACCTCGTACTGCCATCAAGGCTCAAGCTCTAGCTGACTTCATGCTCGAAGCTATCCTAGGACCTGAAGCTGATGAAGTGTGGAGAATTTATGTTGATGGATTCTCCAACAACAAGCACAGTGGGGTTAGAGTTCTGATGATTTCTCCCAGAGGAGATGTGCTACAACTATCTATCCGACTCAACTTCCGAGCCACCAATAACGAAGCTGAATATGAGGCAGTCCTAGCGGGGCTCCAAGCTGCCAAGCAACTAGGAGCTGATCGGGTTATCTTGTATTCGAATTCTCATATCGTAGCTCAGCAGATAAAAGGAGAATTCGAAGTTAAGAATAATCATCTGTAGAGGTATGTGTCCATATATGAGCAACTGAGGTCTTCTTTCACTGAAGTTGTTCTACAGAAAATATCCCAAGCTGATAATGTCAAGGCAGATGAGCTAGCCAAATTGGCTAGATCTATTACATTATGTACGCTAGAAGAACCTAGCGCCCCGGAAGGAGCTGTAGCCTAGATCGAAGGGGAAGCTGTTGACACTGTATTACCCGACTGGAGAGAACCCTATGTAAAGTTCTTACATAGTGGAGCCATGTCGGCGGGTAATAAGGAAGCTCGTCTTTTCCGTCACAGGGCTACTAGGTTTACGTTGGTTGGGGAGCAGTTATATAAAAGAGCCTTTGTCCGACCTTTGCTCAAGTGTATTGGTCCAGGGGAAGTCGACTACATCATGCGAGAGGTTCACGAAGGCATATGTGGAAGTCATATTGGGAGAAGGTTCATGACTAGAAAGATTATTCTGTCCGGATATTTTTGGCCCATGCTGCAAGCAGATGCTGCCAAATTTGTTGCCGGATACGAAACATATCAAAAGCATCAGCATATTACTCATCGCCAGACCAAACTACTTCGAGCTTCCACTGTCTCATGCCCCTTCGACCAGTGGGGAATTGTCACGCCCCCAGAGGCACATGCTTTCTCGAAAATCGGGCAGTATCTCCCCTGTACGGTGGACAAGTTGGGGCAAATATACATAGCTCTCACAACAATATAGCTCAGCCTCACATGGCTGACATCTTAATAACAGAATAAACTCACAACCACGCAGATTATATTGATATAAAAGATAGACATAAACATAGCTGACAGTTTATATCGTTAAGAAATATAAAAATAGCAAAGAGCCCATATACTAAAGAAAACTCCAATATAAACTCAAAACGAACATACCAGACCAATAAGGTATAAATAAACATCTGCCAAGACGATACCAGATAAATAAAAATAAACACTAGTCTAGGAATTAAATGCAGAAATAAACCAGACACTAAACCAAACTCCTAACCAAATCGACATGGTGGGACTGGCAACTAGATCCTCTCCTGGCTCCAGGCAATGCATCTATCTGCTACCTGAAACAAAAGTAGATGGTGGGGGTGGTGAGTCCAGGCAGACTCTGCGGGTATAAGAGTAGACAAATGCATGACATAACAAAAAGATATAACAAGCAACAGAAACAACTGTGTATAGTCTCCAGGAAATAGAGGAATAACTAAGCATGTAAGAAAACTGAGTGATAACATAATATCAAAAACATACATGCATGTTAACCAAATACAACAATCATAGCTCATATAAATGCAACAAACACAAGAAAATGCATAATGCAATAAATGCATATGATGCAATGACATGTGTCACCCCTGACGCCAGTCAAGTCAGCAACACATCACATCTATGTAGCCAAGTGGGTAAGGCTGTGATAATTGTACTCACTCCAACGAATACCGCTAGAATATGTGGTTGAGCGAACAGGATGTTGGGGAGCCAACTATTCCAAAATCCCGAGATAAAGGGGGAGCTAGCCACCAACAACTCTGATATCCCTCGAAAATAACGGTAAGTGTGTTAACTGCTTGCATACAACTCCAATATCTACTGTACATATGTGGTTGAATGTGGCATAACAGGACAGTTGCTCGCACTCTAGCAACTACCACGACGAGTGGTTGAATGACAAAGCAACTAAATGATTGATAACAGCTTAACCATATAGAAGCCAACAGTCGTCAGTATGCAACGATGCAGATATGATGCATGATACAAAATGTACAAACACCTGAATAACACTAATGCAACGATATAAGCAACAAGTACCAGAAACCAACAAATATGCAACTAAACTACTAGGTCTACTAAGTAGGGTATCTCTAATGCCAACAAATCTAGTTGTGTTTAATGAGCATTCTCAAGTACTCGTGTACAAGCGATACTTTACAGAATAGAAAACCAACGGTGAGACTGTACGAATATAAAATATGATTAACTCGAAGATCAAACAAAGAAAGTAATATCGGATGATATTAAAATAACAATAACAAAGAACAGGGTCAAGCAATACTACTCAAACATAAAAAGTCATGCATTTAAGATAAATGATCTACAAAAATACAAAGAAGAAATGCTCGTCTTATTTGTAGAACATGACCAAAAAAGACCCCACCTTCAGAGTCTCGTATCAATTCAGGACCCTATTTTCAATGACATAGTTTAGATAATTATAAAATTAATAAATTAGCCAAACATGATACTAAACATGATTAAGATAAATTTTAATTATAACATATATTTAAATAAATCCAAAATAACTATGAATTCCTTCTCAATCAAATTTATCAATATTGGATTATAAGGTTAAACCTTCCATAATTTAATCCCTGGTCAGATTTAAAACTTCAACGCCCAATGAAAACCCTTGGCAAAATAATGTCGTAGCAACAAAGTCAAACCTTAACAAAACAACAGCTAGAGTCGACAAAGGTGCACATTCCAAATTACAACTCACGACACATCAACACACATCCAGGACAGTAACCTTCAAAGACCAACCTCCTAAATCAAATACCAATTTACAACGGCTCATGACAACAGATCAAGGACACAACACCACAAGATCAGAACACCAAAAGCGCAATTCTACAAGGGAAACTCATGGCAATGAAATAAAACAATAATAGGATCTACTGATTTATACAACATATCACCCCAACAACCAAAGTAAACCTAATTGAGGAACCCCTTACCTGGTTTTAGCCGAAATAGTGATCTTCAGATTGAAATCCGACACAAGCCAACCTCCACCAAAGGCTATTAAAACTCAAAGGTGTGGTACTTAGCCACCGGTACCAAAATCGCAACGCCTCCTCCATGCCCTAATCACAGATCCTTGATCCAGAGTGGAGAGCGAGGTGAGGAAGAGAACGAGGGAAAATATCTCTGGCTTGATCAACTGTTGAAACTTCGATCGCACCATGGGAGAAAGGAAAATCGGCTTTAGGAGTCTGGCGGCTTTGGTGAGGAAGGAGGAGGAGAAACGCGGTGTCGAGTAGGGTCTCACGCTAGGGCAGCGGCGCAATCTAGGAGACGGGGTGCTCGGTGCCTCGTTCGTGTGCGTCGAAGCAGACGAAGAAGAAGAAGAAAAAGAAGTAGGAGTAGAAGATGAAACGGAGGTATAGCGGCGAGGAACTACTCACGTGTGCGGCGGCGTTGGGGCGGAAACACGGGGAGAAGAAATGACTTTTGGGAGGAAAAGTAGGGGTTTTATTTGTTTTTGGTTTTTTGCAAAAAGACCCTCCAAGTATGTTTAATTTGAACCATGTCCCTAATTTAAGCTTTTTAGCCTTGAAGCCCTCTAAATTTCCGTATGCTAACAGGAATGGATATTGTGGATCCTTTCCCAATCAGACCTCAACAAAAGAAGTTCATATTAGTGCTGGTCGACTACTTCTCCAAATTGGTTGAAGCTAAACCATTTGCACACATCACGAAGGCCGCTGTGATGAAGATCCTGTGAAGGGATATAGTCTGCAGGTATGACATCCCTTATAAGTTGGTGTCGGATAATGGTAGACAGTTTGCAGGGTGCAAACTCAGAGAGTGATGTGAAGGACTAGGTATTCACCAAGCCTTCACTTCAGTCGCATATCCCCAAGGCAATGGTCAAGCATAAGTGGACAACCGGGAGATTATTAGAGGGCTAAGATAAAGCTAGACCATATCGGAGTCAGCTGGGTCAAAGAACTCCTAAGCATCCTATAGTTGTACCGCACCACTCCCAAAGAAAGAACTGGTCAGATTCCTTTCAATCTGGTGTATGGAGCGGAAGCGGTGATTCTGGTGGAGATAGGCGATGAGTCAGTCCAGCGACAACACTACAACAAAAAAGATAATGATCAAGAACGGCTAATCGACCTGGACCTGGTAACAGAAGTGTGAGAGAAGATAGCTACCTGGCTAGTTGCATATTGACAACGTATGAAGCAGGTGTACAATCGTCAAGTGATCATTCAGACTTTTCAAGTCAAAGATAAGATCTGGAAAAGAATCAAGTCGGTCGGCGACCCCATAAAACTCAAGCCTCAATGGAGCGTACCCTACATCATTGTCAAAAAGCTCATCGGAGGTTGCTATTATCTAGAAGACGCTGACGGCAAAAGGTTGGAGAGGTCATGGCATGCAAATCACCTCCAGCCGTATCGTACTCGGTGAGCGATGTGAGCAATGCATGTATCTGTATGTGTATGTGTACTTCTTTGCAGTTTGAGTAATGAAAGAAACAAAGGAAATGTCTCATCAAGATCCAATGCGAGAGCTCGAAGTTCTTACCATCTCACGGTGCCGAGGATGCCCGAGATGTGTAAACTTAGTTGTGGTGCCGAGGATGCCCGACTAAGAGCAACCGAAGATGCTACCATCTCGTGGTGCCGAGGATGCCTGAGATGAGTAGACCTAGCCGTGGTACCAAGGATGGTCGACCAGGAGCAGGCGAAGATCTTACCATCTCGTGGTGCCGATGATGCCCGAGATGTGTAGACTTGGTCGAGGTGCTGAGGATGCCCGAGATGTGTAGACCTGGTCGAGGTGCCGAGGATGCTCGACTAGGAGTAGCCTAAGCCCCTACCATCTCGTAGTGCTGAGAATGCCCGAGATGAGTAGACCTGGGCGTGGTACCAAGGATGTCCAGCCAGGAGTAGGCGAAGATCTTACCATCTCGTGGTGCCGGGGATGCCCGATATGTGTAGAGCTGGTCGAGGTGCCGAGGATGCTCAACCAGGAGTAGCCTAAGCCCCTACCATCTCGTGGTGCTGAGGATGCCCGAGATGAGTAGACCTGGCCGTGGTGCCGAGGATGTCTGGCCAGGAGCAGGCGAAGATTCGAGATGTGTAGACCTGGTCGAGGTGACGAGGATGCTCGAGATGAGTAGATCTGGTCGTGGTACCGAGGATGCCCGAGATGAGTAGACTTGGTCGTGATGCCGAGGATGCCCGACCAAGAGCAGGCGAAGATCTTACCATCTTATGGTGTCGAGGATGCCCGGAATGAGTAGACCTGGCCATGGTGCCGAAGATACTTGACCAGGAGCAGACTATGATCTTACCATCTCGTGGTGCCGAAGATGCCCGAGATGTGTAGACCTGGTCGAGATGCCGAGGAAGCCCAACCAGGAGAAGCCTAATCCCTACCATCTCATGGTACCAAGGATGCCCGAGATAAGTAGACCTGACCGTGGTGCCGAGTATGCCCGGCCAGGAGGAGGCGAAGATCCTACCATCTCGTGGTGCCGAGGATGCCCGAGATGTGTAGGCCTGACCGTGGTGCCGAGAATGCCTGGCCAGAAGTTGCTGAAGACCCTACCATCTCGAGGTGTCGAGGATGTCCCAGATGAGTAGACTGGGCATGGCGCTGAGGAGGCACGGTCAGGAACAACTCGGACCTATACCACCTTGAGGTGCTAATATTGGCCTAGCCGAGGGGGTGAAGAGGTTGAGCCCTATCCTTACCAATATTGGGCATTGGATGGCTAGAGAGGGGGGGGGTGTGAATATCCAGACACTTAAACTTCGGCTTCTTTTTGTTTCTGCACTTGAGATTAGCAGCGGAAGACACAAAGACAGAAACAAAAACAACACAAACAGAAAAATCAGTCGATATCAAGGAGGGTTTACAAGGTTCGGGATAACTTGCCCCTACTCCTTGGCGTGCCCGTGAGGTGGGCGATCCCTTGATCGTCGGCAGATCAAGCCCCGAAAATCCGGATAAAACAGTCTCCTTCTCGGTGGAGAAATCTCTCCACGGATAGTCTCAGATGAATATCAAACAAAGCACAGAGACAGAGAGAAGGCTTACAGAGCACGAGCACAGAAAGCACAAAGAGAAACAAACTTCACAGAGCACAACACAGCACAACCAACGCAAGAACCTTCACTCATCTCTTCGCTTGGTTTCTGATCGACTCGCCAAGTTCGCAACAGATTCAAAGCTTTAAAGTTACCGTCTCTTCTTCGCCAGCCTTCTCTTAAGTCTCTGCTCATCACCAGGAGTGTCTATAACCTCTAATCACAACTCCGTCACCACTGACCCACTGACCTCTACTGGGCTCAATCCACTGAATCCTCTTCAGTCGAGCCTTAGGTCAGTCGCCAGCTCCCGCCAGATAGTCGCCAACCCGCGCCAGAAGTCGTTGAATCCTGCTAATGGAAAACAGACAAATCTGCTCGAAGCGAAAGTCACCAATTGACCCTCCTTCTTGGTTTGTGTCATCTCTGTATCACCTGCACACTCATCAGATGATTAGCACAGCAAATCAAAGTGTATCAGCAGGTATCAGTAAGAAATCAGAGTGAAATCAGAAGTGATCAGACTTCCTGACAACGATTCAAATTAAAGTTATCAGGCACTGATCGGTCACCCAGACCGATCAGTTACCCTTCTGACTGATCAGACTCACCCCTGATCGATCCAGTAAGGATATGATCGGTCAGTTGTACCGATCAGAGACTAGGGATCAGTCACCAGACCGATCCTCAAACAACGACTGATCGATCAAAGAGACCGATCAGTGATGGACCTGATCGATCAGGCTCCTGCCTAATCGATCCGGTGAACCTCTGACCAGTCTGCCTGACCAATCAGAGACTAGGGATCGGTCACCAGACCGATCCCTCCTTAGTCCACTGGGATCCAAGCCAAAGTGCCCTGATCGGTCACCAGACCGATCAGGGCGCTGCTGATCGGTCCAGCTGACTGATCAGCTTGTGGCTGGACCGATCAGGACCCATCCTGATTGGTCCAGACCTGACTGATCGGTCCAGCTGACCGATCAGGGTCTTTCTGATCAGCTTCTGTTCGCATTCTGATCGGTCACCAGACCGTTCAATCACCCCACAGAAGGTTTCTGATCTGTTTCTGATCGTTCACCAGACCGATCAGACGCCCTGGATCGGTCACCAGACATATCCACAACCACAGGAGTTAGTGTCAACTCCCTGATCGGAATCCAGGCCGATCCACAACCGCAGGAGTTAGTGCCAACTCCCTGATCGGACCACAGACCGATCCAGCTCCGACCATTTCGACCCTAAGTCCAGAGAACAGGCTCCCTTGCCTTCTCTGACTCATTCTGGTCTCGGAGAAAGACCTCACGTGCCCTCTCCAACCAGTACACTCAATGCTCAGTCCCCCGGACCAAGACTTCGTGTCCAGCTTCACTCACCGGGACTTTGTTCAGCCTAGCTTCCCTCGCTAGGACCTGGCTTCATTCACTAGGGTTTCCTTCACCTAGCTTCACTCGCTAGGACCCGACTTCACTCACCGGGATTTCCTTCCACCTAGCTTCACTCACTAGGATCCGGCTTCACTCAACGGGGGTTTCGTCACCCGGCTTCACTCATCGGAATTCATGCCCAGTCCCCGACCAGGACTTAAACCGAACTCATCTTACTCAACTAAACTTAAATCGGTGTCAACGCCAAAACAACAATCAGGTTAGACTGCATCAACAATCTCCCCCTTTTTGTTGTTTGACAACCCGATTTTAAGTTTAGGTATTGGAAAATTGAAGTCAAATTTCACTACTGCAAGGGAATCAGAGTCCTCCCCCTACAATAGTTATATTCGTAATAACCCTAAACTTAACTAACCAATCTCTCCCCTTTTTTCAAACACCGAAAAGGGTGTAGACTGGTTATTAAGTTTAAAACAACTCCCCTTTAACCAAGGGTCTCTCCCAAAACATCTAGTTATAAGTTAAAGGCATATGAAAAGCATATGAAATATATCAAGGAAAACACACATATGCATCATATGTCACTAGAGTAAACACAGAATACAACCAATAACTGACAGAAACACCAAAACATAGAATAATGTACTCAGTCAGAAACAGATCATCAATCAATAGTCATGAGTCAAAATACAACACAGGATATCAATCTTGATCAGCAGGATCATGAGGGTCATCTGACTGCATCGGGTCGAACGAGGTGTCATCGATGGGTAGGAAGCTCCCTGGAGCAGTGCTGCTGGATGGAGGAAAACTAGGAAATGCCTGCTGTGGCTAATGACCAGCTATCCAAGCGCGCCACTCAGCAAACATCTCCCTCTGATCTGCACACAGCCCAGAAATTTTAGACCAGATCGTAGACTAAAACTCCTGCTGCCCGAGCTCCAGCATGTGAAATCTGTGGTCGATCGTCTGCTCGGGCTCGGCGATCTGCCATCTGAGATCTGGGTCCATCACGTAGTCGTCCTCTGCTGCAGCGGGTGCACCCTGATGTACAGCTGGAGTCGCAGCTACTTGAATATGTGCCACCCGTGGGAGCTCCCCCAGACCCCTCCCATCCTTCCACCTAAGGCCATGATGATCGGCAACAATGCCAGACTTGGCAAACGCGCGTCTCCCAAGTCTGCAGTCTTGCCGAACCATTAGCACAGTCCTACTCTTGGACACATCGATACCGACTAACTGGAGTCAACTAGTAATAATGTGACCAAAAGGCATGTAAACTGTATGACGACCGGTCCAACTGTAGTAGACAATAGAACTGAAAATGCTCGCCACGATATCAAAGTCAAGATGACGATGTATCCTATATAGCAGCAGGTAGTGATAGGGACGAATCTCAGCGAGGGGTTTTGAAGTGATGGATAGGATGCAGTTTGTGATGATCTTGAACAGAACATAGTCAGAGGCAGAGAGACGTAGGGCAGCAAAGGTAGGAAACTCACTAGCATCAAGCTCATCAACCCCACCAGGTCTAGGCTGTCCAAAAAAAATACTCATAAATAAAGTCCGAAGTGACATCTTCGAACGGAAGTGGTAAAGGGTTCGGAAGAAAAGGGTAGAACGCAAAGAGATGTGTCGATCTACGACAACCAAGATAACTCAGAAAACAGTTGATAATTGAAGTCCAGGTTCGTCTTGGCTACCCTAGTCTTACACGCCATAAATCCATCAATCGGTTGCATATTATTATAAAATTCAGAGACCAGATCAATGTTTATGGTTCATTCCATACAAACAAGGGTTTCAAGATTGTAAAACTCAATGATCTATTTTACGAAGGGACAGAAGTGATCGACAAAAGAACGGTCCAATGATCGACAAGGAAGAAGTTTAAAGGTAGAATTTTGAAATGCTTCTTCGAAGTTTTACTCGGAAATCTCGGATTAGAAGAGGGTTAGGGTCTGGAGGATGATGAAGGGGCTTTAGACTTCGAGGTTCCCTCAACAGGGGCCTTACCCTTGGAAGACTTTCTAAAGGTTGGAAATTTTAGTCACGGCACAAAGTTGGGTCACGACACAAAATTGGGTCACGACACAAAAATTGAATAGATCAATGAGGTGAAGGTCACGACAACCACACAACTAAAATACCAATATGAGTAGGATTAAGGCCACGACACAAGATGAATCATAGTGATTAGTTCCCCATAATCACAAGGTATAAAACAAATAGGATGGAAAAACAAAAACCACAAGAACATCTTATTTAGGTGTCATTGTCGGTTGGGAAGAACACTTCAAAGAGGTTGCCCAAAAGGTTGGAAGAAACCTTCAGAGAGGTCGCACAAGCAAGAAGATGCAGAGAATAGAGCTCAGAGAAAAACTTCAGAGAGGTTGGGAAGAGCACCTCAGAGATGTTGTGCAAGAGGTTAGAAGAACCCTCAGAGAGCTCGCAAGAACTTGCGTAAGAGAAAATGTTGCAGAGAACTCACAGAGGAAGTGTTGGTTTCAATATTCGTTCTAATCAAAGTTAGTAGCACAGCGGAAAATTAAGCAGAAAAATAAAGAACGACACAAATTGCACACGGGATTTTACTTGGTTCCCGTCAGTACATCCAAGGCCTAAGCACGGGAACGCCTGTCCACTAATGGTCTCCTTTCTGGACTTTCCGGAGGTGGAGAAACTCATCTTACAGTGCAACAGTTACAAACAAAAGGATAAATAAATTTAAATGCAGAATGTAAACTCAAACCGAACAAACAGATTGAAACTCGGCCGATCTAAACCTCCGAAGTGCTGCGCACTTCCTCCTGGAGCCTCCTGGTCGCAGAGCTTCGTCATTAGCGCTTTTTCGTCACTTTGGAAGCTTAGAATGCTTTTCAGAAGTTGTGTCTCGAGGCTTGGGGTTGAAGCCCCTTTTATAGCCTTCATTAGGGCGCCTGTGATCACTGGGGCACCTCAAAGGACCTGGTCAAAGTTTATCTCCGGGCCGAACTCGCCGCAGCAGATAACACTCTTGACCAGGGTGCCCTGGACCTCCCAGGCGCCTTATTGAACCCAGTCAAAGCTTATCTCTGCTTCGAACTCGCAGCAGCAGATACAACTTTCAACTAGGGCGCCTGAATGAAAGCCTGTTTTGCCGCCTTTCATGGAGGCGCACTGGATGATGGGGGAGCCTAGCTCCATCTAGGCGCCTCCTTCAATGGGGGTGCCTAGCAGCCAGCCTTCCAGCCGCATTGTGCGTTGTTTGCCTGCTTTGTCTTCCATTCTAGGAACTTGCAAGATACACAAATACAAAGTAAATACACACACAATCTTAGCCTTAATGAGATGGTTCTGACTTCGGATTTCCGCGAAACCCTAGGTCGAACCGACGCAAGTTCCCACCCCCGGGAATGCGCCTTCAACCTACTCCTCTCAGGAGACGGTTGTCACCCAGCCCATTCGGGTGGACTTTTACTTAGCCTTCGATACTCTCAGATCTCGAGACGTCCGAACCTCAGCCCGTCTCTACTTATGTCCTTAGTCATCGATCAGCTAAGTTGCTCAATCCCTCGGACCAAGACTTCGTACCCAAACCCTAGGTCCAGGACTTAGGTGTCCAACCCTCGGCTAGGACTTCGTGCCCAATTCCCCGAACTAGGTTTTCGGTGCCCAACCCTTGGCCAGGACTTCGTGCCCAATTCCTCGAACCAGGTCTTCATGCTTAGCTTCACTCACCAGGTCTTAGTGCCTAGGTTAACTAGGACTTTGGTTCACCTTGTTACACCTTTCTTGACTAACCCTACCTTTGTTCAATGTATCACTGACTTAAGTATATTGTCAAACATTGAAACATTTAGAGAAAGACATCACTGATGCAACTTGCACCAACAGGAAGCACTCACAGAAGATTGAACTCCAGAGAACTTACTCAGAGGAAGTTGATCGCGCAGGAAGAGGAGGAAGAGGAGGGGGTTTCGGCGCCTAGGGTTGGAGAAGTAAAGGGAAGAGGGATTTAATAGGTTGGTGGATCGATCACCAACCAAAATCAATGCTGCTGATCGGATCAACCGTCCGATCCAAAGTACCCAGACCAATCAGGAGACCTCCTGATCGGTCAGATTGGGTTCTGATCGATCTGCGTGACCGATCAGGGAAGTCCCTGATCGGTCTGCGGATCGATCAGAGAACAGGATAGTAGATTTTGTGAGCTTTTCTGATCGGTCAATGGACCGATCAGAAGCAGCCTTGATCGGTCTGCCCGACCGATCAGGAATAGCCTGATCGGTTGGTGGACCGATCAGGTCCAATACATAGGCCTTCTGTGATTTTCTTACAGAAACTTCCTGATCAGTCTACTGACCGATCAGAATCAGCTCTGATCGGTCTGCCTGATCGGCCGGTGGACCGATCAGGTTTGGTTTACTGAGAGGTTTGATCAATACAGAAGTATTCTGAGGGGATATCTGATCGGTCTATGGACCGATCAGATTTCAAATGGGTTTCAGAAACTCTGATGCGTTTCTGAAATTCTCGTTTCAAACATCCCTCTCAACCTCTAATACAACCAGAATTGATTCCTCTGTCCCTAAAAGGGTTCCCTTATCCGATATTGTATTTTTCCATATTTGCAATCAAGATAAGGTTGTGTCCCTATGAATTTAAAAAAAAAATCTGAAACAGGTTTGTATCTCCAATCAATTGAAATCAAGTTTGTATCAAAAATAAATCTCCAACCAAGTTTCCTTAATTGGAATGTCCAAGTATGTTCTTGGAACCAAATACACATGTATTATGCATTGCTTTTCCCCATACTTGGTCAAATTAATGATTTTTGTCTCTTCAACCTAATTGCTCAAGGGATGTACCCAAGTTGTCCAACAATTCGAAATGATCATGAAGGGTTTTTACAATTCTATTGAGCACGACACATTACCAACTTCCTCCTTAGGAAACTAAATTTATTTTCGAGGAGTGGTTTAGTGAAAATGTCAGCTAGATTCGATTTTGACTCCACATGTGAGAGTGCAATATCTCCTCTAGCAACATGATCCCTAATGAAGTGGTGACACACTTCAATGTGTTTGGTCCTTGTATGATGGACTGGATTCTTTGTAAGGTTTATTATGCTTATGTTGTCACACAACACTTGCACACCCTTGTAAGAGAATCCATGGTCCTCTAAGGTGTATATCATCCACAACAATTGTGATACACTCTCTCCCATGGCGATAAACTCCGCCTCGGTCGTGGAGAGAGCAACACAATGTTACTTCCGACTTGACCAACTCACTAAGGATGACCCTAATAATTGGCAACCCCCAATTGTGCTTTTCCGATCCAACTTGCACCCAGCATAGTCGGAATCAGTATAGCCAATCAAGTCAAACGACTCTGTACGGGGTACCAAAGACCGACTCTAATTGTGCTTTTAAGGTATCTCAAAATTCTCTTTACAGCAATTAAATGAGATTCCTTGGCACAGACTTGGTATCTAGCGCACATACCCACAGCAAAAAGAATGTCCGGGCGACTAGCTGTGAGGTATAGCAAACTACCTATCATACTTCGATATTGGGTTAAGTCAACGGGCGTCCCACTCTCATCATTGTCCAACCTCGTGTTTGTCGCCATGAGAGTGGTTACCTCTTTAGAGTCACTCATGTTGAATTTTTTAAGCATCTCTTCAGTATATTTAGATTGATGCACATGGATTCCGTCTCAAGTTTGTTTAATCTCAAGTCCAAGGAAGAATGTCAATTCTCCCACTAGACTCATCTCAAACTCACTCTCCATGTGACTAATAAACTCATTCAAATAACCCTTGTTGTTGGAGCCACAAATTATGTCATCGACATATACTTGGGCTATAAATATATTGTCACCATCTATTCGTAGAAATAGTGTAGGGTATAGTTGTCCTCTCACGAAGCCTTTCTCAATAAGAAATGTTGACAACCGCTCATATCATGCACGAGGTGCTTGTTTAAGCCCATATAGAGCCTTTTTGAGTTTAAACACGTGGTTTGGAAATTCAGAATTTTCAAACCCCGGTGGTTGTTCAACATAGACCTCTTCTCTAATGAACCCATTTAGGAAGGCCGATTTAACATCCATTTGATAGAGTTTGAAACCTCTATGTGCTACAAATGCAAACATCAACTGAATGGATTCCAATCGTGCCACGGGAGCATAGGTCTCATCGTAATCAAGGCATTCAACTTGACTATAGCCCTTGGCTACTAAGCGTGTCTTGTTTCTTACGATTTCTCCCTTATGGTTTAATTTATTTTTGAAGACCCATTTAGTTCCAATAATTGTGGTCTTCTTAGGTCTAGGAACTAAATCCCAAACTTGGCTTCTCTCAAATTGACCTAACTCATCTTGCATAGCGATAATCCAATCAGGATCATGCAATGCCTCGTCAACTACTCTAGGTTCAATTTCATATATCAAGGCAACCTCATTAGCCTCATTCCTAAAGAATGATCTAGTTCTAACCCCATGATGGATATTTCCAATACTTTGGTCTTGGGGATGACTGTTGGATCGAGAAACACGATAGAGGGGGGGTGAATATCGTGAAAACGTTTCGGATAAGATTGAGAGAAATTAAGCAGCAGAAATAAAAGCAAACACACAAGAAGAATACAAGTACTTTTACTTGGTTCGGAGTCGCGGTCGTCTCCTACTCCAAGGCCCACAGTCCTTGACCGTTTACTGCGGGCAATTCTATATTTGCGCAAAAGATTACAGAGTTTGATACAGAATTATTTGCAGCAATTAAACAAGTATGTTTTTCGTTACCGACACCCGGTGTAGATTGTACTTCAGAGCAGAGGGTCGGCGGCGGCGCTAAAATCTCGAGATCGGAGTTTGCCGAGTGGAGCGCTTGAACGAGAAGCGTAGAGGCATTGGAAAGTTGATGTTTTGAAGCCTTGGGGTCGAGCCCCTTTTATAGTGCTCCTGGGGGCGCCCTGGACGTCGGGGCGCCTGACACGTGTTGGGACCGGGTGCATGTCGACAAGGATACAAGTTCGTAAAATTTAAATTTTTTACGTGCAGCGGAAGAGTTTGCATAAAATAATTTCTTAAATTATTTTTAACTTCGTATCTAGCATGCAACCTTATAGTGTATCGACATAATCATGAAATAAAAGTTTGCGGAAAAGTAAACTAATTTACTTTTATACCTCGCGTAACTTGAAGAAAGGGACGAGATCCAACCGTAGCGTCCCTTGGAAGCTTCGCCTCTATTCGCGTCCACGCCGAGTTCTCTTCGGGATGACTTCGCAAAGTCACGAGTTTTGTGCCGACGAGAACTACTAGATTCTCGGAAGGCACAACTAGAAGAATAAGAGAGGAAAGGTAGGAAACTAACCAACGAAGTAACGGAATCGTATTCCGGGAAGAGAGGAGTCGCTATCCGCTTCTTCTTCTTCGTGTTCGGGTTTCTTCTTCTCCTTGCTTGCTCACGCCAACCTCTAGGAGAGGTGTGATTTGCGCCGGCCCTAGATAGGAAGAAGGTGGCCAAGGTGGCCGGCCCTAGGTCTTCTAGTGGGCGCCGGCCCTAATGGGAAGGAGAAGAGGAGAAGAGAATAGAAGAGAGAGAGAGGGAGAGCTCTATGATTCAATTACTTGAATTGGAATTAAGGGCTAGCCTTTGGTTCCTTTATATAGTAGCAACTCCTTTGCTAAGTCTCCCTCTAAACCGAATTAACGGAATTAGTTATAAGAAATTTATCTTATAAATTTTCTTATTGCTTATTCCCTTTAAGCCTAGTCTTATTATAACCATTTATAATAAAACAAATTAGTTATCATAAGAAATTTATTCTATAAATTTTCTTATGAATTTTATTATAACTAACTTTATAATAAAACTAATTATTTATCATAAGAAATTTATCCTATAAATTCTTATGAATTAATTCCGTTTAAACCAAGTCTTTATTATAAACTAATTTATAATAAAAACTAATTCTTCTTCTCTTTAAATTATGGAATAAATTTTATAAGAAATTTATAAACTTTCTTATTATGGAAAAATCAATTCATAATTGATTTTATAAAATTAAAATAAACCCAATTCATGGATTATTTTAACTTCCATAAAAAGAATAAATTTCTACAAATTTATTTATATAAATTTCTTTATACAAATTTATTTATCCATAATTTATAAAATAAATCGTACTAGATTTATTTAATTAATTAAACCAATTAAATTGGTTTATTCTCCCTTTGTTGGCCGGCCACTAACAAGAGGGTGGATACCCTCTTTAGTCGGCCAAAACAACCCGAACCGATCGCGAATTAAACTCATTTAATTCGCCCAAAAAGCCTTCAAAAGACTTAACCATTTTTAGCTTCCATTGCGCCTCTGATTAACTCAGATTCGACTTATTTCTCTTGATCGGAAAATCCAATTTTCAACTCGTTTTAAATCCCTCGGATTACTCGTAGTGCGTGTGACTAAATAGGCTTTCGATTTATGTTGGCCGTCTATAATCAACAAATTATAGAACGATCATGAGTGGCACCTAGTAGTACATCATGATCCCCAATTAATCGAAAGATCAACGGTTTGACCCAGAAGAAATTATTCTGAAACCCTTCAGCAGCTCTAATGAATCGTGCCCCATTCCCTTCACCACCTTATACCCACTTGGTTCAGGACACGGTCTATGGTGTCAGTCCCCACTAGGCTGACTACGTCACACCTAGCCCAAGTAATGTCTTACTCGTCCTTTGGATTTCTAATTACTCTCATGTATTTTAGAGACTCTCACTCTAAACATGATATGCTCTGGCCAGAGGCTTTGAGTAACAATCCGACGATAGGCCTGGGTATACATCTCCTCGCAAGGAGTGGTGAATCCTTTGTAGGCTGTTCAAACATCTTCGGGCACTTCGGCTTATACCCGATCATCCTGGGTCCACACCTCCTTGGAGATGCTTGCTTAAGATGTCAAAGTATAAGTCTCCATGACCAAGATGACTTGAACACCGCAAGTCAAAGGAACATCGCACTTAAGCCGCAGTAAGATCTTCATTGACATATCTACATGTAGATTCCCATATGAAGTCTTACAGCTAGTCACTCCAATGAACTAGTTCCCTTAACTAGCATCCATGTTTATCTCCGGACATCCCAATGTCACCAGCCAGTGAGAATCAGCTGATTAGAGAATAACCCATGCTAGTCTCAACAGAATTGATAGTGTCCGTTTTTATCAATTCATCGACTAGGGATATTTTCAATACTTCACATTTGCGCATTTAGAGATAATCACTAGTTGTGATCTCATCACAAATTCTCTTATGCTGTGAGTTGTATTGCGGACATTCAGTAGATGAGTTTAAGATCCCAATCAAATACACAAGCATGTATACTCAAATAGTGAATTATCATTTATTAATATAAATGTTTTACAATCATAAGGCGATTGCCTTAGGACACTTCTCTCATATCACTAACAAACTCCCACTTGGCCTAATGCCAATCGCTACGGTATCCAATACCACAGGCTCTAACATGACCCTCAAACTTGCTTTGAGGCAAGGCCTTAGTTAAAGGATCCGCTATATTCCTTTCAGTGGGAACTCTCTCAATTTGTATGTCATTCCTACTTATAATCTCTCTGATCAGATGATAGCGGCGAAGCACGTGTTTGGATCGCTGATGAGACCTTGGTTCCTTTGCTTGTGCAATAGCTCCATTGTTGTCGCAGTAAACCGGCACTGCATCATCAATGGTTGGAACCACACCAAGTTCGAGACAAACTTCTTGATCCAGACTGCTTCCTTTGCTGCTTCCGAAGCTGCGATATATTCCGCTTCCGTGGTGGAATCCGCTACAGTGTCTTGTTTGGAACTTTTCCAACTTACTGCGCCTCCATTCAAAGTAAATACGTATCCAGACTGCGATTTGGAGTCATCCTTATCTGTCTGGAAACTGGCATCTGTATACCCACGTATTACCAAATCTCCTTCTCCATATATTAGGAACACATCCTTAGTTCTTCTTAAGTACTTAAGGATTGTCTTAACAGCCGCCCAGTGATCCATTCCTGGATCCGACTGGTATCTGCTTGTGACGCTCAAAGCATACGATACATCAGGCCTAGTACATAACATAGCATACATGATAGATCCTATCGCGGATGCATAGGGAATCTTATTCATGCAAATCCTCTCGTCTTCTGTGCGCGGACACATAGACTTTGAAAGGTTGATCCCATGCCTGATGGGAAGGTAACCTTTCTTGGATTCCGACATGCTAAACCTTTTTAGCACTCGGTCTATATATGTAGACTGCGAAAGACCGAGCAACCGTTTTGATCTATCTCTATAGATTCTAATCCCAAGGATATAGGTTGCTTCTCCCAGGTCTTTCATGGAGAAAGTTTTGGATAACCAAATTTTAACTGTCTGTAAGACTGAAATATCGTTTCCTATAAGTAAGATGTCGTCGACATATAATACTAGGAATACGACTGCACTCCCACTAACCTTCTTGTACACACAGGGTTCGTCAGGATTTTGTGAGAAATCAAACTTTTTGATTGTCTCATCAAAACGGATGTTCCAGCTCCTAGATGCTTGCTTCAGTCCATATATGGATCGTCGAAGCTTGCATACCTTGGTTTTATCAACCGATGTGAAACCTTCAGGCTGTATCATGTATACGTCCTCAAGCAGGTTTCCGTTAAGGAAAGCTGTTTTCACATCCATTTGCCAAATCTCATAATCATAATGAGCTGCTATGGCTAGGAGCATCCGAATGGATTTAAGCATAGCTACTGGCGAATAGGTTTCGTCATAATCAATTCCTTGTTTTGACGATATCCTTTGCCACTAATCTAGCCTTAAAGGTAACAACATTACCTTCCATGTCGGTTTTCTTCTTGAAAACCCACTTGCACCCTATGGGTTTAATCCCTTCAGGTGGGTTAACCAAGTCCCATACTTGATTTTCGTACATGGAATCCATTTCCGACTTCATGGCTTCAAGCCATTTGTCCCTTTCTGAACTTTTCAGAACATCTTCATAACTGATAGGTTCGTCATCGCCAATGAGCAACACGTCGTTCGATTCACTTACGAGAAATCCGTATCTCTCTGGAATGTTGCGTGTCCTATCAGACCTACGAAGAGGTGGTGTAGTTTTAGGTTCAACTGATAGCTCATCATTATGAATTATCGGTTGTGGGCCTAGACTCGGTGTCTCTGTAATGTCTATTGGAGTTTCTTGAACTTCATCAAGTTCAAAGCCACTCCCACTGTTTTCTTGTAAAAGAAATTCTTTTTCTAGAAATACAGCATGCCTTGAAACAAACACCTTTTGTTCCAAGGGATGATAGAATTGGTAACCCTTCGTTTCCTTAGGGTATCCAATAAATAGACATTTATCAGACTTAGCATCCAATTTGTCTGATACAACCCGCTTCACGTAAGCAGGACAACCCCATATCTTAAGGTGAGTTAAGTGAGGTTTCTTACTATTCCAAATCTCATATGGAGTAGTAGAGACTACCTTGGTCGGGACTCTGTTTAATAAATAAACAGCTGTCTTAAGTGCATAACCCCAAAAGGATTTTGGAAGAGTTGCATGATTCATCATCGACCTAACCATGTCCATCAAGGTTCGGTTGCGCCTCTCAGATACACCATTATGCTGTGGTGTATATGGCGGAGTCCATTGGGATAATATCCCATTGTCCCTTAGATAATCTTGAAACTCTTGACTTAAGTATTCACCACCCCGATCGGATCGAAGTATTTTAATACTTTTGCCAAGCTGTTTCTCTACTTCATTTCTAACTCTTTGAATTTATCAAAAGCTTCAATTTGTGTTTCATCAAGAACACATACCCAAATCGTGAGTGATCATCGATAAAGGTGATGAAGTAGTTATAGCCTCCTTGTGCTGGAGTTGACATTGGTCCACATACATCGGTATGTATTAGACCAAGCAACTCTCCCACTGGATTACCTTTTCCGGTAAAGGGTAATTTGGTCATCTTGCCTTTTAAGCATGATTCGCATGTATCAAATGAACCGGGTTCAAATGATTCCAAAATTCCACATCGGTGTAATTCGGTCATGCGTTTCTTACTTACATGGCCAAGACGACAATGCCAAGTGTAGGAGTCTATTCGATTATCTATTCGAGCACGTTTGTTGCTAACTTCGATATTGAAAACGTCACTGGATAAATCTAACGTGTAGATGCCATTGCACAAAGTTCCATTCCCATAAAGAACGCCATTTAAAGTTATGTAACAACAATTGTTACTAAAAGTTAAATGATAACCCTTTTCATTCAAACATGAAATAGATACAATGTTCTTTATCAACGAAGGAACGAAATAGCAATTATCCAATTCTAAGACACGTCCAGTGGGGAGCTTTAGCAAATATGTTCCGATGGCAACAGCAGCAATCTTTGCTCCGTTTCCAACTCGCAAATTCGCTTCTCCTTTGACGAGTCTTCTTCTATTCCTTAGCCCTTGTATGTCATTACATATATGTGAGCTACACCCAGTATCAAGTACCCATGTGTTTGAGGAAATAGAGTGACATTCAATAACGAAGATACTTGAAGAGGATGGGGCATCGGATGCCTTCTCTTTCAAGGACTCAAGATAAATCTTGCAGTTTCTTCGCCAGTGACCCTCCTTGCCACAATGATGGCAAGTGCCTTTTGGTTTCTTTTCAGTCTTTTTAGCCTTTTTCTTCTTTCCCTTATTCTGTTCTTTGGCCTTCCTCTTAGAACCTTTCTTTGAGGAACCAACTAACAGTATCGTCTTCTGATCCTGCTTTACAGAAGGCTCTATAGTCTTCAGCAGGTTGAGCAACTCAGGAAACTGGTCTGGAGTTGCATTTTCAGAAGGACGTTTGGGAAGTTGATCTTCAAGGACACAAGCAGGCTTTTCTGCCTTAAGGACTATCCTCAGGTTTCGAAGCCAGTCTATGAAGTTAGGCCCAGTTAATTTATTGGTGTCCAAAATGGAACGCAAGTTTAGGAAGACATGATCGAGTGATTATCCTAGAAATACAAATTGAGATTATGTGAGAAGATTTATTAAAGAATGTATCAACATACATAAATTAAATCCTATTTATTTTTCGAATTGATTCACCCTTATTATCAATTCGGGAGATCGTAGGAACATCTCCAAATAGGTTGATATCCAACCATAGATAAGAACAACCATGGCTGTGGCCATCAAGTTCTTCTTAGCTATGAAGGTAGGTAATTATACCGATTACACATCACATATATGTAACTATCACATTATGCTATCAACTAATTGAATGTTTGCATAAAACATTGGGTTGTTAACTCATTAACAAGTATGTATCATTATACATAGCACCCAACTGCACCTCTCTTTACATCGACCTTGGCTGTGGCACAACAAATCGATGCTCCAAGCTTAAGGCTGACCCATTAATCAAGAAATAGTTTTAACATGGTTGGAGCTCATTCAACCGCTTAGTCAGGCTTGGATGTGTCCAACAACCAAAACTAATGATTGACCTCTGACTCGAACTATATTATTCATAAACTAATTCCATGGTTTGAACATGTTGAGGTTCAAGTCGGGCATGGATGTGTCCATCAACCCAAGCGAGAAACAAAACTCCGATTCTAACCATATTAATGGAAGGTGTTGGCCTTAATATTTTGTAAGGGGTTTTGGGTCTCATTTCTTTAAGCACATTCATGACATAAAATTATGTCATGACTAACGATTTCCTTAATAAAGTATGTATGTGACTTAATTTATCAAGTCTCATGAATTAAATTAGGAACCGGATTTCCTAATCATAATTTCATACTTTATTAAAGGAATTGTTTTGGGAAACAATTTCCTAAATTGTCATAATTAATTTCGGAAATAATATGTTCAAGACTTTGATTTCTCTAAATCAAATCTTATTAAATTAAGAGACAAATCCCTTAATTCAACCACATATTATTTTCATGAAAATCTCATTTAAGAAACTCTATAGGAAACCATTTTCCTAATTAATTTTGGAGACAACAATATGTAAGAGCATCACCTCTTAAACATATTTTATTCATGGATTTAATTAATTACAACAAATTGATTTCTAAGGGTGGCTCCCCGAGGCTCAGATACCCAAAGAAAAGTAATGTGTTGTAAATCCAATTGGACGGCTCCCCGAGGCTCAATCCAATCAAACATGACAATTTCAATTTAAAATTGGGAAATTAAATTACAACAACTAACTTTAAATTGGACGGCTCCCCGAGGCTCAATCCAAAATAAAGAATTTTGTTGTCAATTTAAAAACCAATTCAAATTTAATTATCAATTAACTGTCCATGAATTTGTCTAGACTTTCTTAAAAGAAAGTGCCCAAAATTACGAGATTTCGAAAATTGATTTTCAGAATAATTGTAAGTTTCTAGTACAAAGGAAACTTACATATTTCCAAAATTGGAAAATTTCTAAAATAGAAAAATTTCCAAAATTGGAAAGTTTCCAAAGATGGGAAGATTTCGAAATTATTATAAAATTTCAGAAAATAGAAAATTTCAAACGTTTGCGAAATTTCATGAGGATTTCCAAACTTTGAAATTCCTAAATCTAAAATTTATTATAATTCGAAAGTTTCCATAATTGAAAAATTTTTTTTTCCGAAATTGAGATCATGACAAAGTTTTCCACAAAACAATTATTTGATTAAGTCGAATACTAACCGGCTCTGATACCACTGTTGGGACCGGGTGCATGTCGACAAGGATACAAGTTCGTAAAATTTAAATTTTTTACGTGCAGCGGAAGAGTTTGCATAAAATAATTTCTTAAATTATTTTTAACTTCGTATCTAGCATGCAACCTTATAGTGTATCGACATAATCATGAAATAAAAGTTTGCGGAAAAGTAAACTAATTTACTTTTATACCTCGCGTAACTTGAAGAAAGGGACGAGATCCAACCGTAGCGTCCCTTGGAAGCTTCGCCTCTATTCGCGTCCACGCCGAGTTCTCTTCGGGATGACTTCGCAAAGTCATGAGTTTTGTGCCGACGAGAACTACTAGATTCTCGGAAGGCACAACTAGAAGAATAAGAGAGGAAAGGTAGGAAACTAACCAACGAAGTAACGGAATCGTATTCCGGGAAGAGAGGAGTCGCTATCCGCTTCTTCTTCTTCGTGTTCGGGTTTCTTCTTCTCCTTGCTTGCTCACGCCAACCTCTAGGAGAGGTGTGATTTGCGCCGGCCCTAGATAGGAAGAAGGTGGCCAAGGTGGCCGGCCCTAGGTCTTCTAGTGGGCGCCGGCCCTAATGGGAAGGAGAAGAGGAGAAGAGAATAGAAGAGAGAGAGAGGGAGAGCTCTATGATTCAATTACTTGAATTGGAATTAAGGGCTAGCCTTTGGTTCCTTTATATAGTAGCAACTCCTTTGCTAAGTCTCTCTCTAAACCGAATTAACGGAATTAGTTATAAGAAATTTATCTTATAAATTTTCTTATTGCTTATTCCCTTTAAGCCTAGTCTTATTATAACCATTTATAATAAAACAAATTAGTTATCATAAGAAATTTATTCTATAAATTTTCTTATGAATTTTATTATAACTAACTTTATAATAAAACTAATTATTTATCATAAGAAATTTATCCTATAAATTCTTATGAATTAATTCCGTTTAAACCAAGTCTTTATTATAAACTAATTTATAATAAAAACTAATTCTTCTTCTCTTTAAATTATGGAATAAATTTTATAAGAAATTTATAAACTTTCTTATTATGGAAAAATCAATTCATAATTGATTTTATAAAATTAAAATAAACCCAATTCACGGATTATTTTAACTTCCATAAAAAGAATAAATTTCTACAAATTTATTTATATAAATTTCTTTATACAAATTTATTTATCCATAATTTATAAAATAAATCGTACTAGATTTATTTAATTAATTAAACCAATTAAATTGGTTTATTCTCCCTTTGTTGGCCGGCCACTAACAAGAGGGTGGATACCCTCTTTAGTCGGCCAAAACAACCCGAACCGATCGCGAATTAAACCCATTTAATTTGCCCAAAAAGCCTTCAAAAGACTTAACCATTTTTAGCTTCCATTGCGCCTCTGATTAACTCAGATTCGACTTATCTCTCTTGATCGGAAAATCCAATTTTCAACTCGTTTTAAATCCCTCGGATTACTCGTAGTGCGTGTGACTAAATAGGCTTTCGATTTATGTTGGCCGTCTATAATCAACAAATTATAGAACGATCATGAGTGGCACCTAGTAGTACATCATGATCCCCAATTAATCGAAAGATCAACGGTTTGACCCCAGAAGAAATTATTCTGAAACCCTTCAGCAGCTCTAATGAATCGTGCCCCATTCCCTTCACCACCTTATACCCACTTGGTTCAGGACACGGTCTATGGTGTCAGTCCCCACTAGGCTGACTACGTCACACCTAGCCCAAGTAATGTCTTACTCGTCCTTTGGATTTCTAATTACTCTCATGTATTTTAGAGACTCTCACTCTAAACATGATATGCTCTGGCCAGAGGCTTTGAGTAACAATCCAACGATAGGCCTGGGTATACATCTCCTCGCAAGGAGTGGTGAATCCTTTGTAGGCTGTTCAAACATCTTCGGGCACTTCGGCTTATACCCGATCATCCTGGTTCCACACCTCCTTGGAGATGCTTGCTTAAGATGTCAAAGTATAAGTCTCCATGACCAAGATGACTTGAACACCGCAAGTCAAAGGAACATCGCACTTAAGCTGCAGCAAGATCTTCATTGACATATCTACATGTAGATTCCCATATGAAGTCTTACAGCTAGTCACTCCAATGAACTAGTTCCCTTAACTAGCATCCATGTTTATCTCCGGACATCCCAATGTCACCAGCCAGTGAGAATCAGCTGATTAGAGAATAACCCATGCTAGTCTCAACAGAATTGATAGTGTCCGTTTTTATCAATTCATCGACTAGGGATATTTTCAATACTTCACATTTGCGCATTTAGAGATAATCACTAGTTGTGATCTCATCACAAATTCTCTTATGTTGTGAGTTGTATTGCGGACATTCAGTAGATGAGTTTAAGATCCCAATCAAATACACAAGCATGTATACTCAAATAGTGAATTATCATTTATTAATATAAATGTTTTACAATCATAAGGCGATTGCCTTAGGACACTTCTCTCATATCACTAACAACACGTGCCTTCGGATCCGAGAACCCTCATCCGCAGCTCGGCCAGCACTTATCCCTCCAGAATCGGCCTCGGAGCTGACGGGGGCACCCTGGTTGACATGGTATGCTGGCTTCGTGACTGATTTTGCTTCAATTCACTTTTTGCTTTGACTCAGGGCGCCCGAGACCTCCAGGGCACCCTGCTTACTGCAGTTTTGAAGCAACTCTTGCTTCCTTGTTTTGCCTTGACCTTGGGGGCGCCCGGGACCTCTAGGGCGCCCTGCCCAGCTGTCTGCCCCTCTCCTTTGGGGTGTTCTGAGCTGCAGAAACACATTCCTTCGGTCCTGCATTCAAGGTTAGTTCCAAAACAGCAAAGCAAGAGTATTAGATAATTTTTTACAGCCATAGCTGTCTTGGTTCTGACATTGGGTCTCCCAAATGGAACCCTAGGTCGAACCGACGCTTACTGTTCCCTCGACGGGGAACGCGTCCTCACCTACTCCTCAGAGGAGAGTTTATATTTTTCCAACTGGCTCCTCCGGTTGGACTTGTGCCTGATGCACCTGACCAGGTATTCGTGCCCACCTTCCGAGCAGGTCTTCGGTGCCTACCTTCCGAGCAGGTCTTCGGTGCCCAGCTCCTTGCCAGGGCTTCCTACCCAGTCCTCGACCAGGACTTCGTGTCCACCTTCCGAGCAGGTCTTCGATGCCCAGCTCCTTGCCAGGGCTTCATGCCCAGTCCTCGACCAGGACTTCGTGCCTAGTGTACCTAGGACTTCTTTCCTGCACACTTAGTAGACGTATTAGATACAAATAACATCTTAACTTCTGAACCCTTTGTCATTATCAAAACCCAGGTTTGACTTAGGTGCTTCCTGCACCAACAATCTCTCCCTTTTTGATTTATGGCAACCCGGTTCAAAAAGTTAAGTTAATCATACAAATAAGTACGTATCAAAGTTAATTTCCTCCCCTGGAAGAAATCTCCCCCTGAGTTTTTCAAAAGTTCATGGGGCTTGAAAAAATTCCTAAGTCTAAAAAAACCTTTCAGTTTTGTAAATACTTAGAAAAAAAATTAAGAAAATGTTTTAAGTTAGAAACCATTTTTTAAAATATTTTGAGTTGGACAATTTTTAGGAGAATTTGAATTTTATACTTAGAAAAGTTTCAACCAACCAACGATTTAAAATAGGTATTTGGAATAGTTTTTGAAACTAAGAAATTTTGAAAGTCTAAGTACTTAGAGATGTTTTCTAGCAGTTTAAGTACTTAAATACTTAGAGAGCATTTTTCAGAAATATTTTTCAAACACATTTTTTGAATTTAATGACTTAGAAAATTTTCAAAAAAAATTCCCAGAATAAGTGCTTAGAGTAATTTTTGAAACCAAGAAAAGTTGATTTTCAAAATGAACTTAAGTATTTAAAGAACCTTACTTTTTTTGAAAAATAGGTTTTGAAAGAATTGAGTAGAGTTGAAAAAAAATCAATATTTGAAAAAAAAATTCAACTCTTCTTTCCTCTCCTTTCCAATCTCTCCCCCTTTGCCATATATAAAAAAAAAGACAATATAGCAAAAACAAACATGCTGAGTAATAGAAGTAAGGTGCTGTACTGAACCAATTCAAAGTATAACTGGACCAAATTAATTTGAATTTTTTCTTTTGGGTCCTGTCTAACCCAATTAGCTACTTACTGACTATTATAAATAGTAGCTTTTGCTAGGGTTAGTCAAGTTAAGTGATCTGTTCAAGTTAGATTTTCTAAGCTTGACACTTAACCTGATTACTGTTTATTTGGTTTTTAGTACCCCAATTACTGCAGATGCACTGACTTAAAGCATCTTGAATCAAGGCAAAGACCTAAGCATCTCAACCCATTCTAGATTATCAATCAAAAGTACCCTAAGGTTCTTGTGAGTTGCTGGCTTTTAGATCTATAGGTGCATACAGTTCTAGGGTTAGGGACTAAGCTAAGTCCATTTGCGAAAAAAACCCCTAGTTTTGAAGGGGTAATTTTTAATAAAAAAACTAAGTCAAAAAATCATTAAAAATGCATTAAAAATGATTTTTCAAAATTAAGTAGGAACTAATTTTAAAATCAAGTAATAAAGCAGTTTTAACAAACAGAGTAGAGCAAACCTATTCTACCAAGCATAACCCTAACTTAGTAACAAAAAACTAGATAATCAAGTAAATAACTAGCAACTAGTTAGAAGTCAACTGGTCAAAGTAAGGACCAGATACCATAGTCAAATATATGTCAACCCTACTGAATAGGGGTAGTCAACAGTACAATTGTACAACAAAAAACATCAATCTGAACTAAGAGGAAGGGCCAGGATGGTCAAATGGGCCAGGCTGCCATGATTGAAACAGAGACATCATTTCATTATATCGTGCGTCATTAGTCTCTTGATTGGCTCTGAGGGCATTCATATACTCAGTGTAATGGGCTGCATTTGCCTCCATTTCCTCCGCATGATTTGCCTCCACTTCCTCCCAGAGGCTATGGATCTCTGTTTCAAGTCGTGTCACTCTCTCGTAGAGTGTCGGAGGTGGGGGATCGTCCATCTGTTATCGAATCTCGACAGCGAGATCTGCAACGTCGACCTCTACATCCTCGTCGAAATCGATCTGGGGTCCGGCTCGCTGACGTCTCCATGATAAAACCCCGGTACCCGAGACTTCTATGCCCACTAGGGAAAAGTTTCTAAAACCTATTTCATCAAATTCGGTCATTGTGGTCATCTCTCCATTGGTGATGTCGCGACCGTGATGATGAAGAAGAGAGGTAATGATGTGGCAATAAGGAGTGCGTACACGACCCTGAGTGGTAACACTGGATGCATGTAGAATGGTGTGAAACATATGAAGTCCAATATCGATATCTAGGTGATGGATCAATGCGTACAGTAAGAATGTGTGGAATGGTCGCAACGTCCCTAGTGGACAAGGGTAGAATACAACGGACTAGGACTCTATAAAGAGCGTAGTCCTGAACCTGAAGATCTACAGACTGAAATCGTCTAGCCAAGGGGTTTCGGGCATCTCTATAAAAATAGGAATATAGGGTGTCCAGGTCAATGTGAGAGTAGGGAGCAGCAAAGGGAGGATCTCTAGGAGGATAACAGCAGAAAGTGGACTGAGAAAGTCGCAGTCCAAGAAATCTGTTAAGCAATGAGGGTGTAATTGTCAAGGGCATCCCTTGTACTGTGGTGACAAAGATAAGGTCATTTTGTCTGACTATATTGTTGTAGAATTCTGCACATAGGGTTGTGTTCACGGGATGAGTGTAGAAGATAAGGTTATCAAGATGATAGAAGTTTATGACATTCATAGCTAACGGACAAGATTGGGTGAAAAATTGTCGATTTAGGAAACTCGTTTTGATGGGTTTATACGTTGTCCTAGCGAATTTATTGCATAGTTCCAAGGTTGGAAACCTAGGGTCGGGGCTAGGTTCGGTCCCGGGGTTTGGTTGATTTGCACGACGTTTTCTAAAATAATAAGAAACATACGTTTAAGGGTAGAAATAATAACGAAATTAATTTTAAGTGCAAAAGAAATGATACCGAGTAGTCATCCGGGGTGGCATGGTCGAGAGGGTTGATCGGACGCCTTGGAAGGGAAAAAGTTAGAGAGGAGAAGTGTTTTGGGTGTGGCAAGAGAAGGTGGTTTCGGGGGCTTTATATATAACTCGGTAGGAGGGCGCCCTGGAGGTTGAGGGTGCTCGGGTCAGATGGCAGATGCCCTTGGCAGCGTTTCTGCCCTGACCTGGTCCAAAGGGGGGGCGCCCGTGATAGCCTGGGCGCCCGAGGTCAGTTGAAAACAGCCAAATGTAGCTTTTTGATTTGACCCAGTCCTTGGGGGCGCCCGTGAGGACCCGGGCGCCTAGTTTAGCTAGGTATGACAGCTTTTCTGTCTTGATTGAAGAGAAAAGGGAGGGGGGCGCCCAAGGGGTCACGGGCGCCCGGTATGTGTAATAGTTGACAGCTTTTGATGTATTATTGACCAGTCATTTGACAATCGTTTGACTATTACTGTTGACTAGTTTGACTGTTTGACCATGGTTGACTATTTTGACCAGTATTGACTGGATTAACCAAGCAACAATCAGGTCAACTCAGTTCTAAATTACAGGCTTTAACGTTCGGACTAAACAAAAGTACAGGGATCAGATGAATTTTAGTTAAGTTAAATTTAACCCTCTCACCCGTTCTAGAGTTGTCAATCACGTTAGCCTTATGGGTTTTGTGAGACATGTTTTGAATAGAAGTAAGAAGTTATTTTGAAAAATCATGATTAATTTTGAAAAGTTAAATTAATTTTAAAAACAATTGGTTTTGAATTTATTATTTTGAAAAAGAGTGTTTGAATCTAATATTAACTGAAAATTTGTGTTAGATTCGAATTTGACAAAGAGTAAATTGAATTTGAATTTCAAAAATTGGCTTCCTGGTCTTGGCGAGGCACAAGACCTTCTTTGGACGTAGCCTTATTGGATCATCAACCCTTTCCTTGACAAAGCCTTTTAGTGAAATTTCATCTTCAAAATTACTTTTTGATAAATTCTGGTATAACTAGTTTGGCTCTTGGATCGGTAGCTTCGGCTAGTTTCACCAGTCTAAAGAGACCAAGTAGTGTATACTTGACCTTATTAGAAAAGACTTCCCTAACGTTCTATCATCTCACCGCTACCCAATACTATGTTGTTCAAATTTCAGTTAATTAGTTTAGTCCTTAGTCTAACCAGTCCTAGGTCTAAGCATGGTAAATTGCAGAAAATAAATAAACAAGCAATCATGCAATTTTAAAATAAGAAAAAAAATTTATTTAACTATAAAGATTTTTTTTAAGTTGGCTCCCCCTGGACTAAAGCCACGATAATGGTTCGGCAAGATGTGAATCTTGTCCTTGGGGATCAATACTGATTTGATCCAGTTTGGTTGTTCAGGCAAGTTTGGTACCCATGCCTAAACTTTAGGTCTAGACTGATTCAGTACAGCATAGTATGACCTTTGTCTCGCCTTGGTGCGATAGCCTAACCCGGATCGATTTAGAACCGACTTCTGTTTTCCAAGGATCATGTCAAGACCCTTTGAACCAGAAGTGAATCGTTCTAAGCTGCCTAAGGTCCTTGACTTGAGTTTTCAAGGAGTTTTCTTTCTCAAGTTTTTCAACTTGAGTAGAGGTTCCTTCTTGAACCTTCTCGGTTAAGGATCTAGAGTCAGCTCCCTCTTTCAGGAGTTTTACTTCCTGTCGGAGGGACTCGACTCAGATTTTGGCTTTCACCAAGTCGCGAGATAGATAGGCAATTAATTCGGATAATTGAATTCTAGAAAATCCTCTTACAATGATTTCGCCGTCCTTTGAAAATGTGAGCTTTCCGTCGTCCGGTTCCGATTCTGATTCGGTCTCGATTTCTTTCGAAGCAGTTAGGGCGAGCAGGTTCGACTGTGGGGCCTCTTCTTCTTCTTCGGAGGAAGATTCGTCCCACGTTGCCTAAAGGGCCGTCTTCCTTCTTGTCTTCTTGGCTTCTTTCAGATTAGGGCACTCTAATTTGAAATGTCGCTTCTTGTTGCATTCGAAGCATATCACACTTGATTTGTTCTTGGATGGTTCAGCCAGATCCTCCTTCTTTCGGCAATTCTTGTAGTATATCACACTTGATTTGCATTCGAAGCATATCACACTTGATTTGCCTTCTTATGTTGGAATGATTCTTCAATTCCTTGTAGTAGTTCCGGGCAAGCCGGACCAACTTGGGTCGATCCCCTCGCTATCTTCTGAGTCTAGTCTGAGTCTGAGTCTGAGTCAGACTCGAGTGTAGGTTGAGGCTTCTTCTTGACCATTTTTCCTGTCTTGCCTGCAATAAAAGCAATGCCTTTCTCGGCTAGGGTGCAGTTAGTCTGCTCATGTAATTCAAGTTCAAAAAATAACTCATTTAATTTGATTTTAGAAAGATCTCTTGAAACTTTGTACGCATCAACCATAGATACCCACAAAGTATTTCTCGGGAAAGCGTTAAGAGTATACCTGATCTCACTGTTCTCTACCTTGTGACCAATTGAATGTAGACCGTTCATCAGCTCCTGGATTCTGGCATGGAGCTGGGCTGCAGATTCGCTGTCGTTCATCTTGATTGTGTATAGCTTGTTTAGCAGTAGGTCCCTCTTGCTGATTCGGGTGTCGAAGGTTCCTTCATGCAACTCAATTAACTTACCCCTGAGTTCCTTTGCACTGTTGAATGGTCCCACCCGATTCAGCTCTTCTTTGGTTAGACCACATTTGAGTGTCAGGGTTTCTTTGGCATCAGCTTCGATTTTTCTTTTTAGTGAGGCGTCCCATTCGGTGTAAGGTTGTGGCACTCCTTCAGCATTTTTTGGGATTTTCAGTCCAGACTGGATTATTATCCACATGTCCACCTGAGTTTTTAGTTGGACTTCCATACGACTCTTCCAGTAGGAGAAATCCTCCCCACTGAAGAGTGGTGGTCTGGCTATACTAAACCCTTCTTGCATGACCATTTAGTAATTCTGAAATAATAGAGAAAAAACTGTCCCAAGACTTGGTCTTGGATTAGCAGTGCGGGAATAAGATATTAAAAGAAATTATCGAGTGGTGTTGTACCAACCTCGATTAACGATAAAAATTAGATCGAAAAAAAAATTTCGTAAAAATCCGAAAAATTCTCAAATTGGTGGTTGCACCAAATTTGAGCTTCCCCGCTCTTGTTGGATCGAGAAACACGATAGAGGGGGGTGAATATCATGAAAACGTTTCGGATAAGATTATGAGAAATTACGCAGCGGAAATAAAAGCAAACACACAAGAAGAACACAAGTATTTTTACTTGGTTCAGAGTTGCGGTCGGCTCCTACTCCAAGGCCCATGGTCCTTGACCGTTTAATACGGGCAATTCTATATTTGCGCAAAAGATTACAGAGTTTGATACAGAATTATTTGCAGTAATTAAACAAGTATGCTTTTCATTACCGATGCCCGGTGTAGATTGTACTTCTGAGCAGAGGGTCGTCATCGGTGCTAGAATCTCGAGATCGGAGATTGCTAGAGTGGATCGCTTGAACGAGGAGAGTAGAGGCATTGGAAAGTTGATGTGTTGATGCCTTGGGGTTGAGCCCCTTTTATAGTGCTCCTTGGGGCGCCCTGGAAGTCGAGGGCGCCTGACACGTGCCTTCGGATTCGAGAACCCTCATCCGCAGCTCGGTCAGCGCTTATCCCTCCAGAATCGGCATCGGAGTTGACGGGGCCGCCCCAGACACTGGGGGTGCCATGGTTGACATGGTCTGCTGGCTTCATGGCTGATTTCGCATAGATTCACTCTTTTCTTTGACTCAGGGCGCCCGAGACCTCCAGGGCGCCCTGCTTACTGCAGTTTCGAAGCAACTCATTCTTCCTTGTTTTGCCTTGACCTTGGGGGCGCCCGGGACCTCCAGGGCACCCTGCCCAGCTGTCTGCCCCTCTCCTTTGGGGCGTTCTGAGCTGCAGAAACACATTCCTTCGGTCCTGCATTCAAGATTAGTTCACAAATAGCAAAGCAAGAGTATTAGATAATTTTTTTACAGTCGTAGCTGTCTTGGTTCTGACTTTGGGTCTCCCAAATGGAACCCTAGGTCGAACCGATGCCTACTATTCCCTTGACGGGGAACGCGTCCTCACCTACTCCTCTCAGAAGAGTTTACCTTTTACCAACCAGCTCCTCCGGTTGGACTTTTGCACGATACACCTGACCAGGTCTTCGTGCCCACCTTCCGAGCAGGTCTTCGGTGCCCACCTTCTGAGCAGGTCTTCGGTGCCCAGCTCCTTGCCAGGGCATCGTGCCCAGTCCTCGACTAGGACTTCCTTCCTGCACACTTAGTAAACATATTAGATACAAATAACATCTTAACTTCTGAACCCTTTGCCATTATCAAAACCCAGGTTTGACTTAGGTGCTTCCTGCACCAACAGCCGGATCCTGGTCAGTGAAGCCGGGTGACGGAAACCCCGGTGAGTGAAGCCGGGTCCTAGTGAGTGAAGCTGGGTGAATGAAATCTCGGTGAGTGAAGCCGGGTCCTAGCGAGTGAAGTTGGGTGAATGAAATCTCGGTGAGTGAAGCCGGGTCCTAGCGAGTGAATCTAGGTGAAGGAAATCCCAGTGAGTGAAGTCGGGTCCTAGTGAGTGAAGCTAGGTGACTGAAATCCTGGTAAGTGAAGCCGGGTCCTAGTGAGTGAAGCTAGGTTGAACAAAGTCCCGGTGAGTGATGATGGGCACGAAGTCTTGGTCCGGGAGACTGAGCATAAGTCGGAGAGTGGGTAGATCGGTCTGGAGTCCGATCAGGGAGTTGGTACGAACTCCCTTGATAACAAATCAGTCTGGTGACCGATCCAGGGTGTTTGATCGTTCTGGTGAACGATCAGAAAGAGAACAAAAACATTCTGTGTGGTTTCTGATCGTTCTGGTGAACGATCAGAGAGAGATCAAAAAGGGTTGGAGGAAACCCTGATCGGTCAAAGCGACCGATTAGAGTCCTCCTGGACCGATCAAGATGGCTCCTGATCGGTCCAGAGGTGACCTGATCGGTCACATTGACCGATTAGGGCGTAACCTGATCGATCAAGTGAGCGATCAGGTTAGGGAGCTGGTGGGAGTTGGCGGAAATCCTAGTGAGCTGGTGGATCAGTCTGGTGACCAATCCCCGATCTCTGATCAGTCAGTGTGACTGATCAGATCCTTACTGGATCGATCAGAGGTGTGTCTGATCGGTCAGAAGGGTAACTGATCAGTCAGGGTGACCGATTAGTGTATGATAACTTTAATTTGAATCACTGTCAGATTACCTGATCGCTTTTGATTTCTTCTGATATGCTTTGATTTATTGTGCTAATCCTTCTGATGAGTGTGTAGGGATACAAAGATGACCCAAACCTAGAAGGAAGATCAATTGGTGACTTTCACTTCGGGAAGGTTTGTCTATTTTCCATTTGCAAGTCTCAACGACTTCTGGAGGAAGCTGGCGACTGACTGAGGTTCAGCTAAAGAGAACTTCAGTGGACTGAGCACTCAGTGGAGGTCAGTGGGTCAGGCTGTGCTTCAGTGGGTGCTAACGGAGCCTGGCGATGATCAGAAGGGATGCTTAAGTGGAGGCTGGCGAAGCAGAGATGGAGCATGGGCAACTGATCGGAAATCAAACAGACACAAGAGAACGGAGAGCTGAGTGAAGGTTCTCGCGTTAGGGTTGTTCTGTGTTGTGCTCTGAGGTGTGCCTCGTCGTTGTGCTTTCTATGCTCATGCTCTGTAAGCTTTCTCGAGTCTTTGTGCTTATTCTCATATCATCTTGAGACTATTTGTGGAGAGGTTAATCCACCGAGAAGGAGGTTTTGATTATCCGGATTTCCGGGGCTTGATCTGTCGACGATCAAGGGATCGCCCACCTCACGGGCACGCCAAGGTGTAGGAGCACGTTATCCCCGAACCTTATACATCTATGAGTTAGCGTTTGTTGATCTTTCTGTATTTCTGTTTGTGTTGTTTTTGTTTTTCTTCCGCTGCTAACTTAAGTGCAGAAACGAAAAGAAGCTAAGGTTTTTGTGGCTGGCTATTCACGCCCCCTCTCTAGCCATCTAAGTTCCAACACAAACGAGTTGTTCTAGCGATCAATCTTGTCCAACCGATTAGTCGCAGAATAGACGATGAGTGGATCGCCTATTTTTGTGTTTATCATCGAGGTCCTAGATTATTATCAACATAAAATAATTAACAATAATCAAACAAGACAAGACTAAAAGAAAGGAGTCAAAACAAAAGGTTATACCTCTCGTTTACCTCGCAACCTTCTACCGTATGACCTATCCCCTCCTTGGACATTGTGTGGCGATGATCCTCCAAGAAACGAAGCCACCAATCAAAACCCAAGCACCTCCTTTTTCTTCCTCCTTGCGCCGGCCAACAAGAACCCTAAACCCTTGTTGCCGCCAGCCACAAAGAAAGGTTTCCTTTCCTTCTTCTTGCTTAGGATCACACCACAACCTTCTCCTCCTTCCAACAGCTGCTGCCAACCAAGGAAAAGAGTAGGCTAAGCTTCCCTCTCCTCAAGCTGCCACCGGCCACCTTCCTTGAAGGTTTGCAGTGTCGCAACCCTAGGGGAGATGGTTGCCGACGGCGGCCACCTTCCTCATCCACACGAGCTTGCTCCGACAAAGAAGACGAAGAGGAGGCCTCCTCTCTTCCTAGTGTCGTTCCTCAAGTGGAGAGAAAAGGGAGAGAAGTGAAGAAACAATCTTCTCTTCCTCCTTCAAATCGTCGGCCAACTCAAAACCCTAAGGGGGCGAGAGAGAGAGAGAGAGAGAGAGAGATAGAGAGAGGAATAAGAGGCATAGGTTATATTTGATGATGGCTTTATGGGGTATTTATAGGCTACAATAGGGACCATGAGGAGGAGTTGGGTCTTGGTCACCCAATGGATCAAGGCCCGATCCATTAATGAAGATTCATTCCACTAAAGGATCTTCATTGATCTACCTCACCAACTCCCATATTTAAATATGGGCTCCACCTATTATGAGTACAAGAATCTCCCCGTGTTTAAGATATCGAATGTTCATTAATTAATTAAATTACTGACAATTTTATTAATTAACATCTAACTCCTTGGTAGTACCACTCAACATTAACATCATGTCAGACCAAGTCCGCCTGCAGGATTTAACATGATGAACCTTATTAGCTCCCCAAGGGGTCATCATCAACCCGACTCACCGGGACACGGTTTCCATCTATAATCAACGACACACCATATAAATAATATTATTTCCCAACTTATCAGGTCTAACGATTTAACTAATAAATCTCGCCCATTGGTAAATCAAATAAATAAATATTAAGTACATGTGTCCGTAATTATATCGGGATTAAGACCATGTACTCCATAATAACTGAGGTCTGATTCAATTATAAAGTCAGTATAAATTGAATCACCTCTATGTCGGTCCTGCTCAATACACACAAAGTGCACTAGTATAATTCTATGGTCAAAATAAACCAACACCAAATTACACTACAGTCATTCCGATGGTTTGTCTAAATCCATCTCGGTTGTAAGCCTCTACTTATACTTTACAAGGAACTGATAACATGATCTTCTGTGTGACACCACAACCATGTTATCTACAATATAAAGTATCAGACAATATGCACATACTAATATAAATATGCAAACAGTGATCTTGTGATTCCCTTTTAAAATGTAGATGTCTTTATAAAAGCAAGGCTTTTAGTATACATCCTAACAATCTCCCACCTATACTAAAAGACTATGATATCCTCCCAATGCTATACATCTTGTTGGGACCGAGTGCATGTTGACATGGATACGGGTTCGTAATTTTAAAATTTAATTACGTGCAGCGGAAGGTTTAGCATAAATAATTTCTCAAATTATTTTAACCACGTATCTAGCATGCAACCTTATGTTGTGGAGACATGATCATACATTTAAAATTTTTGCAGAAAGTAAACTAATTTTCTTAATACCTCGCGTAACTCGTAGAACGGGACGAGATCCAACCGTAGCGTCCCTTGGAAGCTCCGCCTCTATTCGCGTCCACGCCGAGTTCTCTTCAGGATGACTTCGCAAAGCCACGAGTTTCGTGCTGACAAGAACTACTAGATTCTCCAATGGCACGACTAGAATATCAAGAGAGAGAGATGGAAAACTAACCACCAAACGAAAAATAGAATAAAGATTCCGGGAGGAAGGAAGGAGTCGCGACCCGCTTCTTCTTCTTCGGCACCTTCTCGGTGGAGGTGGCTCACGGCAACCCTAGGGGAGCCCTCTAGGGCCGGCGCCTACAAGAGGAGGGAGAGGGAGAGAAGGAGAGGAAGAGAGGCTAGGCAAGAATCCTTGATCTCTTGAATTGATTTTCAAGCCTTGCCTTTGCACCTTTATATACTAGCCTCTTTATCGCCAAGTCTCTTTTTAACGGAATAAATTTTTCATAAGAAATTTATCTTATAAATGTTTCTATGAATTATTCCGTTATGCCAAGTTTTTATTATAACTTAATTTATAATAAAAACAACCATGTCTCCCCTTTTATTATGAATAAAATTTTATAAGAAATTTATTATATAAATTTTTCTTATCATGGAAAAATCAATTCATAATTGATTTTAAAAAATAAAATAAACCAATCCATGGTTCATTTTAATTTCCATAAAAAGAATAAATTTCTATAAATTTGTTTATATAAATTTCTTTATCCATAATTTTATAAAACAAATCACGCTCGATTTATTTTATAATTTAAACCAAATAATTTGGTTTCCCTTTTTATTGTGGCCGGCCAAACCAAAGAGGGTGGGGACCCTCATTGGCCGGCTAAATCCAAGTCGTCACCTTACGAATTAAACTCATTTAATTCGTCCAATAAGCCTTCAAAAGACTTAGCCATTTTAAGCTTCCGATACGTCTCTGATAAATTCAGATTCGACTTATCTCTCTTGATCGGAAAATCTAATTTTCAACTCATTTTAAATCCCTCGGATTACTCGTAGTGCGTGTGACTAAATAGGCTTTCGATTTATGTTGGCCGCCTATAATCAACCAATTATAGAACGATCATGAGTGGCACCTATGTAACGCCCCAAAATTTTCCCATATAGAATGTTATGAAATATCATGAAATTCATGAAATATTATTATGGAAGATCATGAAATATTATCATGAAATATTACGGATTCATGAATATGAAATATTATGGAATTCATGAAATATTATCATGAAATATTATGGATTCATAAATATGAAATATTATGGAATTCATGAAATATTATCATGAAATATTATGGATTCATAAATATGAAATATTATGGAATTCATGAAATATTATTATGAAATATTATGAATTCATGAAATATTATTAATATTATAAAATTTCATGATAGGCTTGGCTTAAAAGGCTTTGATATGGATTAGTGCAAATTGTGATAAAAAGAAGAGGTAGAAGGGAGGAAGCAAGGATTGAACCTTGAACCTCCTGGTTGCACTCTCCATGTCTTAACCACTACACCAAGAATTGTTTCTTGTTGAGAGAATAAGAAACATGCTTGTTAAGCGTGTAATAGTGAAGAGACATGTCTTTTCATGAGAAAAGTATAAATAAGAGAGGGAAGAGGTGTGAGTAACTTCCTCTTCTTCTTCCTTTTCTCTTCCCCACCGAAACTTCATTGCCCCTCTCCCTTGTGTTTTCGAAAAATATAACCTAGGGTTTCTAACCCTAGGGAAGTGGAAGGAAGGAGACTATCTAAAGGGTCTTGCCCACCACTAAGGTCAAGAAGTTCTAGAGGAGTTTTGGCGAAAGGAACCTCCACTTCTCCTTCAACCAAGGGTACCCTAAGGATCTAGGGAAGGCGAAATTCAAGCGAAAGGATGTAAGTATCCCCTCGCCTGTAGTGTAATGGTTAATGTATGTTTTCTTTGTGTTTTGCTTTTGGAAAAAAAAGGAAGTCTTCCCTTTAGGTGAGTTTCGGCCACCCCCTTAAGGGGAGGACTTGGCTACTTTTTGATGCATGAGGAGACCCTTGGGACTTAGGGTACATATGTATGATGACTTCCCATCATGTTGTGATAACAAAAAGTAGGGTTAGCCACCCTACAACTTTCAGCCAAGAGGAGAAAGGTTAGGCTTTTGGGTTGCTTGCTATCCTATGATGTACCCATGATTAGTAGTGTAGGTAAAGTGCTTGTGTAAATGTTTGTGTGAATATTTGAAGTCAAAAACCTAGCCTACCCTACCCTTACATCATTCGGCCAACCTAGGAAGATTAGGGTTTAGGGATGCTTGATTTGCCTATGATGAATCTATGCCTAGTAGTGTATACAAGGTGTTTGTATAAAGGTTGGTTCAAAGATCCAACTTTTCCCTTATCCTACATCATTCGGCCACGCAAGGAAAATTAGTGTTTGGGAAGGTTAAAACTACCCTACGAGACATGATTAGGTTTAGTATGATGATATATAAGATGATATGTGATGTAAATATGGTTTATTCATGATTTTAACATACTTGGAAACTAAGGTATGTATGCTGGAATTTTTTGTAAAGAATGGTAAGTAGGACTTAAGAAGGGGTAACAACCCCAACATGCCTTCTAATGTCTCCTCTATGATGCCTACCTTAATGTATGATGTTAGTGTAATGTTTTTCATGGTTTATCATGCTCTAAACTTAGAGTTTATATGCTGGAATTTTCTGATTAAATAAGAATTTGGGCTAAGGGGGAAACCACAACCCAATTAGGCACGCCTAGGATGCCCATAATATGCTGTGAGTAGTATATGTGATAACATGTCTTCTCCCATGCTTGTTCATGCTCTAAGAATCATGATGTACATGTCTATGTTTAAGCTCTTTAAGCACCCTTATGTTATGCATGGCTTATGTATGATGAAATGCCTAAGAGATGCTTCCCTGTAAGTCGGGACTAAGAGCACTCTTCATGATAAGATAAGAGGCATGCCATGCTCATGATATGACAATGATGTGATAGGTTATGATGATATGCTTATGATATGATAAGAATGTGTTATGCAACTCCTAGGTCGACGGACTATGAACGGACCTAGTAAGAAACAAGAATGTGCTATGCTTATGATATGATAAAATCCATGTATGCTATTTTACTTTATGAATGGGCTTGTACCGGACCGAAGTATGGGTCCAAGGGATGGGCACCTTAAGAACGCCCCGGTTCTGGACTACCGACTATGCTGTCCTCGGTTCTGGCACTACCGTAGCTGTGCAACAGGGATGGGCACCTTAAGAACGCCTCGGTTCTGGGACTACCGTAGCTGTCCTTACCCTAGTAGGTCGGGGCTCGCTACCTCGTATCTACTTAGGGATGCACGCTTATAATGTATGTATGTGGTACAAGCCGGGGACCCCCAATGATGATATGATGATGTTTAAGTATTTTAAAAGTATGATTTTAAAAGTTAAGCATCCTTATGTATATGCATTCCATACTTTATGCTGCATGCTTAGAAACTTTAATGTTTAGTATGCTATGATGAACTCATGCTTATGTCTTGTTATGTGTACATGTTGTATGCTTTCGTATGGATTTTGCGAGTAGGACCGGATCCTTACTAAGCTTTTATGCTTACTAGTTATGTGTTGTCTTATGCTGCAGATAAAGGTAAAGAACACATGAACTAATGGAAGAGGCAGGAAGGCTGAAGATGTGTGGGGTGGTGGCTCGGGAAAGAAAGACTTTTATATCTACATATTTATGTTAATGTTTATGTTCCCTTGACAATAAGTGTTAGTGATTAGGATTGACATGGCATGATAGTGTTTACCTTGGAGGTCTCTTATACTTGATTATGTTATGAGTTACATTACTAGTGATATTATTATGTTATAGAATGACTTGATAGTTAAACAAGCATGCTCAGTCCTTAGTCCTTGCATTGTTATTTTAATGCCATGCTAGAAGATAGAAAAAAAATATTACTATATGGTTGAGTTGTACGTAACCCCGCCCCGAGGGTAGATATAAGGGCGGGCGTTACAAGTTAGTATCAGAGCAGATTTCCTCTCCACCACACACACATCAAGCTTCATCCTGCCGCTTCCAAGTAAGAGATCCTAATCTCGCCTTACTTTATTTCATGTACAGTAATGATTATATAGAGATGATTTATACTTGCATAACAAAAGAAAGTAGCGTTAAGTCTTATATAGTTATTTATCACCTGTATGATAGATAATGACAAGTAATTGTAAGATATGTGAACATGAACGATACTTCCTTTATGCATGATAGTATGTGCTACTCCTAGTTAATTATGCGTGGATGTAGGAATAACTATTACCTCATACTAGTCTCATTCTTATGAAGATGGCTAGAAGACGTAGTAACCGTCTTAACGGGACTGCCCCTCCACCACTTAACGAGACAGCACCACCACTCAACGAGACAGTACCCCCACCAAATTTGGCACATGTTGTAACCAAACTACAACGCCAGATCGCGGAGCAACAACTGATCATCACTAACCTGATGAATCAGCAGGGGAACTCTACCACCCCACCACCAGTGAACCAGACGATTATTCCAGTCGCAACCCCGGTTACGCCAGCACCCCCGGCAGCCCCTGTCACGGTAGCCCGACTAGAGGCTTACCTAATCCAATGGCAGAGGCTGAAACCGGAAGGTTTCTCCGGTGCTAGTGAACCCTGGGACGCGCAGGCCTGGTTCAAAACAGTGGAAAGCACCATGGAATTGCTCGACTGGCCCGAGCAAGAGAAGATCAAATGCGCATCGTTCTGCCTTTCTGGAGTTGCGCGTATATGGTGGGAAAGAATAAAGACTGACATGGAAGGACTTCGAATCGGAATTCTTTGAAGAGTTCTTCCACCTGCGGGTCACCAACCGGCATTTCGACGAGTTCACAGAGTTCCGACAAGGTGAGCTATCAGTCAGCGAGGCAATGAAGAAATTCAACAGACTAGCCCGCCTCTGCTCGGAGCTAGTCAGCACTGAGAAAGAAAAAGTCAGACTTATGCTGAAGATGCTGCGGCCTGAAATTGCCCTGAATGCGGCCGGCGGGGTCAACCGGCCACAGACCACAGAAGAGCTGTTCAACAGTGCTCTGATTGCTGAGCACTACCTGAATAACATCAACCAGCAAAAGAAGGTGCTGACTGAAAACAAGAGCCAAACCCAAGCCGGAGGTGAGAAGCCTCAAAATGATAGTTGGAAGGGGAACCACAATGGCAAGAGAAAGAACGACTCACAAAGTGGTCCCGCCAGCAAGCAACCCAAGTTCGACCCATGTGCTACATGCGGAAGACTGCACCCAGGAGCTTGCCGCCAGGGGACAGGCAAGTGTTACAACTGCGGACGGGTAGGGCACAAGGCCCAAGATTACCGCGCCAAAAAGCAAGCACCTCCCCAACCGCACGAACCACCGGTTACGACGAATGCAAGGGTTTTCTCATTATCCAAGGAAGACGTGACGAATGCATCAAATGTGGTCACAGGCCATTGAGTTGGACTAGTTTTGTATGAAGAATTATAAGACGGAATAAAATAAATTTTGGTGATATAATAAATAAGATCTCATTTACCCATAATCACAATAAGTATATAATTACAATGTATGTGTATAAATATACCAGGGTTAGCACCTGAAAGAGTAAATCAAATACTAGAGGATATGTTACGAGCTTGTGCCTTGGACTACAAGGGAAGCTGGTGCCGATACCTGAGCCTGACAGAGTTTGCTTATAACAACAGTTATCAGGCTACTATCGGGATGGCACCTTATGATGTACTGTACGGGAGAAAATGCAGATCTCCTATATGTTGGCTTGAGAGTGGTGAAAAGAAGGAGATGGGACTCCAGACTAATATTATAGATGAAACCACTCAGGCTATAAAGAATATTCGCTAGAGAATAGAGACTGCTCAGAGTCGGCTGAAAACCTACGCTGATAAGCGACGCAGACCATTAGAGTTCTAGGTTGGGGATTCAATATTCCTGAAAGTGGCCCTATGAAAGGGGTGATGAGATTCGGAAAGAAAGGGAAACTGAGTCCGAGATATGTGGGACCGTATCAAATTCTGAGACGGGTAGGCAAAGTGGCCTACGAACTGGTGTTACCGCCAGAAATGTCGGCTATCCACAATGTCTTTCATGTATCAATGCTCAGGAAATGTACCTCTGATGTGAATCAGATGATAGAGCCCCAACCAGTACAAGATCAAGAGAGCTTAAGTTCCGAACGCCGACCTATACAGATCTTAGCTCTGGAAGTCAAAAAGCTAAGGAACAAGGAAGTACCCTTAGTAAAGGTTCTGTGGCGGAATGAACAATTCGAAGAAGCCACATGGGAACGAGAGGAGGCAATACGATTAAAGTATCCGGAATTATTTTAAAGTTCGGGACGAACTTTTTATAAGGTATGGAGGATTGTAACGCCCCAAAATTTTCCCATATAGAATGTTATGAAATATCATGAAATTCATGAAATATTATCATGGAAGATCATGAAATATTATCATGAAATATTACGGATTCATGAATATGAAATATTATGGAATTCATGAAATATTATCATGAAATATTATGGATTCATAAATATGAAATATTATGGAATTCATGAAATATTATCATGAAATATTATGGATTCATGAATATGAAATATTATGGAATTCATGAAATATTATTATGAAATATTATGAATTCATGAAATATTATTAATATTATGAAATTTCATGATAGGCTTGGCTTAAAGGGCTTTGATATGGATTAGTGCAAATTGTGATAAAAAGAAGAGGTAGAAGGGAGGAAGCAAGGATTGAACCTTGAACCTCCTGGTTGCACTCTCCATGTCTTAACAACTACACCAAGCATTGTTTCTTGTTGAGAGAATAAGAAACATGCTTGTTAAGCGTGTAATAGTGAAGAGACATGTCTTTTCATGAGAAAAGTATAAATAAGAGAGGGAAGAGGTGTGAGTAACTTCCTCTTCTTCTTCCTTTTCTCTTCCCCACCGAAACTTCATTGCCCCTCTCCCTTGTGTTTTCGAAAAATACAACCTAGGGTTTCTAACCCTAGGGAAGTGGAAGGAAGGAGACTATCTAAAGGGTCTTGCCCTCCACTAGGGTCAAGAAGTTCTAGAGGAGTTTTGGCGAAAGGAACCTCCACTTCTCCTTCAACCAAGGGTACCCTAAGGATCTAGGGAAGGCGAAATTCAAGCGAAAGGATGTAAGTATCCCCTCGCCTGTAGTGTAATGGTTAATGTATGTTTTCTTTGTGTTTTGCTTTTGGAAAAAAAAGGAAGTCTTCCCTTTAGGTGAGTTTCGGCCACCCCCTTAAGGGGAGGACTTGGCTACTTTTTGATGCATGAGGAGACCCTTGGGACTTAGGGTACATATGTATGATGACTTCCCATCATGTTGTGATAACAAAAAGTAGGGTTAGCCACCCTACAACTTTCGGCCAAGAGGAGAAAGGTTAGGCTTTTGGGTTGCTTGCTGTCCTATGATGTACCCATGATTAGTAGTGTAGGTAAAGTGCTTGTGTAAATGTTTGTGTGAATATTTGAAGTCAAAAACCTAGCCTACCCTACCCTTACATCATTCGGCCAACCTAGGAAGATTAGGGTTTAGGGATGCTTGATTTGCCTATATGAATCTATGCCTAGTAGTGTATACAAGGTGTTTGTATAAAGGTTGGTTCAAAGATCCAACTTTTCCCTTATCCTACATCATTCGGCCACGCAAGGAAAATTAGGGTTTGTGAAGGTTAAAACTACCCTACGAGACATGATTAGGTTTAGTATGATGATATATAAGATGATATGTGATGTAAATATGGTTTATTCATGATTTTAACATGCTTGGAAACTAAGGTATGTATGCTGGAATTTTTTGTAAAGAATGGTAAGTAGGACTTAAGAAGGGGTAACAACCCCAACATGCCTTCTAATGTCTCCTCTATGATGCCTACCTTAATGTATGATGTTAGTGTAATGTTTTTCATGGTTTATCATGCTCTAAACTTAGAGTTTATATGCTGGAATTTTCTGATTAAATAAGAATTTGGGCTAAGGGGGAAACTACAACCCAATTAGGCACGCCTAGGATGCCCATAATATGCTGTGAGTAGTATAGGTGATAACATGTCTTCTCCCATGCTTGTTCATGCTCGTTCATGCTCTAAGAATCATGATGTACATGTCTATGTTTAAGCTCTTTAAGCACCCTTATGTTATGCATGGCTTATGTATAATGAAATGCCTAAGAGATGCTTCCCTGTAAGTCGGGACTAAGAGCACTCTTCATGATAAGATAAGAGGCATGCCATGCTCATGATATGACAATGATGTGATAGGTTATGATGATATGCTTATGATATGATAAGAATGTGCTATGCAACACCTAGGTCGACGGACTATGAACGGACCTAGTAAGAAACAAGAATGTGCTATGCTTATGATATGATAAAATCCATGTATGCTATTTTACTTTATGAATGGGCTTGTACCGGACCGAAGTATGGGTCCAAGGGATGGGCACCTTAAGAACGCCCCGGTTCTGGACTACCGACTATGCTGTCCACGGTTCTGGCACTACCGTAGCTGTGCAACAGGGATGGGCACCTTAAGAACACCTCGATTCTGGGACTACCGTAGCTGTCCTTACCCTAGTAGGTCGGGGCTCGCTACCTCGTATCTACTTAGGGATGCGCGCTTATAATGTATGTATGTGGTAAAAGCCGGGGACCCCCAATGATGATATGATGATGTTTAAGTATTTTAAAAATATGATTTTAAAAGTTAAGAATCCTTATGTATATGCATTCCATACTTTATGCTGCATGCTTAGAAACTTTAATGTTTAGTATTCTATGATGAACTCATGCTTATGTCTTGTTATGTGTACATGTTGTATGCTTTCGTATGGATTTTGCGAGTAGGACCGGATCCTTACTAAGCTTTTATGCTTACTAGTTATGTGTTGTCTTATGCTGCAGATAAAGGTAAAGAACACATGAACTAAAGGAAGAGGCAGGAAGGCTGAAGATGTGTGGGGTGGTGGCTCGGGAAAGAAAGACTTTTATATCTACATATTTATGTTAATGTTTATGTTCCCTTGACAATAAGTGTTAGTGATTAGGATTGACATGGCATGATAGTGTTTACCTTGGAGGTCTCTTATACTTGATTATGTTATGAGTTACATTACTAGTGATATTATTATGTTATAGAATGACTTGATAGTTAAACAAGCATGCTCAGTCCTTAGTCCTTGCATTGTTATTTTAATGCCATGCTAGAAGATAGAAAAAAAATATTACTATATGGTTGAGTTGTACGTAACCCCGCCCCGAGGGTAGATATAAGGGCGGGCGTTATAACCTAGTAGTACATCATGACCCCCAATTAATCGAAAGATCAACGGTTGACCTCAGAAATAATTCTGAAACCCTTCAGCAGCTATAATGAGTCGTGCCTCATTCCCTTCACCATCTTTTACCCACTTGGTTTAGGACACGGTCTATGTGTGTCAGTCCCCACTTGGCTGACTACGTCACACCTAGCCCAAGTAATGTCTTTCTCGTCCAACGGATTCTAGTTACTCTCATGTTTCTGAGAGATTCATACTCGGAACATTTGATGCTCTGGCCAGAGGCTTCGAGTAACAATCCGACGATAGTCCTTGGGTATACATCTCCTCACAAGGAGTGGTGAATCCTTTGTAGGCTGTTCAAACATCTTCGGGCACTTCGGCTTATACCCAATCATCCTGGGTCCACACCTCCTTGGAGATGCTTGCTTAAGATGTCAAAGTATAAGTCTTTATGACCAAGATGACTTCAACACCGCAAGTCAAAGGAACATCGCACTTAAGCTGCAGTAAGAACTTCATTGACATATTTATATGTAGATTACCATATGAAGTTTTATAGCTAGTCACTCCAATGAACTAGTTCCCTTAACTAGCATTCATGTTTATCTCCGGACATCCCAATGTCTCCAACCAGTGAGAATCAGCTGATTAGAGAATAACCCATGCTAGTCTCAATAGAATTGATAGTGTCCGTGTTTATCAATTCATCGACTAGGGACAATTTCAATACTTCACAATTGCACATGTAGAGATAATCACTAGTTGTGAATTCATCACAAATTCTCTCATGCTATGAATTGTATTGCGGGCATTCAGTAAATGAGTTTAAGATCTCAATCAAATACACGAACATGTATACTCAAATAGTGAATATTCATTTATTAAGGTAAATGATTACAATCATAAGGCGATTGCCTTAGGACACTTCTCTCATATCACTAACACATCTGACTCCCATATCCTCCATATGCCTATCAAATGCTCTCGCTGGAAGGGGCATAATGAAAGGATCCGCCAGGTTGTCCGTTGATGCAATCTTGGCGACAGTAACTTCTCCTCGCTTTACGATCTCTCGTATCAGGTGGTACTTGCGCTCTTTGTGTTTACTCGCCTTATGGGCTCGTGGTTCCTTCGAGTTTGCAACTGCACCACTGTTATCACAATAAAGTGTGATAGCTCTGGGCAAACTAGGAATCACATCCAAGTCAATCATGAAGTTCCTAAGCTATACAGCTTCCTTGGCCACCTCAGAGGCTGCCACATACTCAGTTTCCATGGTGGAGTCCGCCAGGCATTTCTGCTTGACAGTCCTCCATACTATGGCTCTACCTCCTAAAGTAAACACATACCCCGAGGTAGACTTGCATTTGTCCCTATCTGATTGGAAGTGTGAATCCGTATAACCCATTGGGAGTAATTAGTCTAGCTGGTAAACTAGAATATAATCTCTAGTCCTTCTCAGGTACTTCAATATATGCATTATCGCAGTCCAATGTCCCTGACGTGGGTTACATTGATATCTGCTAATCATGCCCACGATAAAGTAGATATCTGGTCTCGTTCACAGCATAGCATATATGAGGCTTCCTACAGCCGAAGCATAAGGATCCGCCTTCATCTCCTCTATCTCCTTGATGATTTAGGACACATCTCCTGAGATAGAGGAACTCCATGCATGAAAGGTAGAAAACCATTCTTGGAGTTTTCCATGCTAAAACGAGCTAGGACAGTATCTATGAATGAAGCTTGAGATAAGTACAACATCCTTTTCTAGCAATCCCTTATAACCTTGATCCCAAGGATGTGCCCTGCTTCTCCCAAGTCCTTAATATCAAACTATTTGAACAACCATACCCTTATGTCTGATAATACTTTGACATTGTTTCCAATGAGCAAAATATCATCTACGTATAGTACAAGAAATATCACTACGTTTCCGTCACATCTCTTGTATACACAAGACTCATTCGGACTTTCAATAAATCCATATGACTGGATTACCTCATCAAAGCGGATTTTCCAAGATCGTGAAGCTTGCTTCATTCCATAAATGGACCGATTAAGCTTACATACAAGATGCTCTTTGCCCTTCGCAATAAATCCCTCTGGTTGCTTCATGTAGATGGTTTCCTCAAGACTTCCATTAAGAAAAGCTATCTTGACATCCATCTTCCATACCTTATAATCCATATGAGCGACAATAGATAAGAGAATCTGGATTGACTTAAGCATGGCTACCGGCGAAAAGGTCTCCTCATAATCGATACCCTCTTTCTGAGTATACCCTTTCGCAACAAGCCTTGCTTTGAAGGTCTCAATCTGCCCATCTGATCCTCTCTTTCTTTTGTAGATCCACTTGCATCCAATGGCTTTTACACCATTGGGTGGTTCTACTAGCTCTCAGACATGATTAGAATCCATAGATTCTATTTCAGAATTCATTGCCCTTTGTGAAGATACCACATCATTATCTTGGAGTGTCTCATCATAGGTCCAGGTATCAGGTTCACGTTCGCCTGGGACCAAGTCCGAAGACTCTCCCAAGAACATGAATCTATTAGGTTGTCTAACAACCCTCCCACTACGACGAGGTACCACCTGTGTATATTCTGTGACACGCAGTGCAGTCACTTGTGGCATGTCCTTTTGTACTGTTGGTACTCAAGTCAGAACATCCCCTCTTAATTCCTCAAAAATAATCTTACTCATGGGTTTATGGTTCATCACATTGCCTTCCTCTAAAAATCGGGCATTCGTGTTAACGATTACCCTCTGATCTTTAGGACTATAGAACAAACCACCTCTCGTTCCTCTAGGATAGCCTACAAACAAGCGTACTTTTGTACGAGATTTCAACTTATCAGCATCTCCCTTCAGCACACGTGCTAGACTACCCCAAATTCGAATATATCTTAGACTAGGCTTTCGCCCAGTCCATAATTCGGTGGGAGTAGAAGGTACTGACTTAGATGGTACCAAGTTCAGTATGTACGCTGCCGTTTCAAGAGCATATCCCCAGAATGAATCTGGCAACTCTGAGTAACTCATCATCGATCTAATTATCTCCATAAGAGTCCTATTCCTTCATTTTGCTACACCATTCAGTTGGGGTGTACCGGGTGCAGACAGTTGGAATTGAATTCCAGCCTCTAATAAGCAAGTCCTAAACTCTCCTTGGAGGTACTCGCCATCACGATCCGATCGTAGTGCCTCGATACTTTTACCTTGATGTTTCTCCACATCAGCCTTGAATTCTTTGAACTTATCAAAGCATTCAGACTTGCGGCGCCTCAAGTAAATATACCCATACCTTGAATAATCGTCTATAAAAGAGATAAAATATTCAAAGCAACCTCTTGCTTGGATAGACATAGGACCACACAAATCAGAATGAACCAATTCCAACATATCTTTGGCTCTATACCCCTTGGCCTTGAAAGGTCTCTTGGTCATCTTACCTTCCAAGTAAGATTCACAGGTTGCGAAGTCTTCTACCACCAATGAACCCAAGGGCCCATCGACTATCAACCATTGAATCCTACTAAGGTTAATATGACCAAGTCTTAGATGCCAAAGATATGTTTGGTTTATCTTCGAAGGTTCTTTTCTCTTATGGTTAGACGATGAGTTATTTACTTCTGTTAGCATCGTGAGAGATTTTGGTTTAAGTGTGTACAAATTATCAATCAATGCGCCAGAACAGATAATCTCTCTATTCCTTTTTATAACAATTTTGTCATTAAAAGAAATAGAATACTCATCCTTTATTATTTTAGTAACTCAAACAAGGTTCTTTCTAAAACTAGGTACATAAAGGCAATTTCTCAAAACCAAAATTTATTTCTCTCAAAAGATAAATATATGTCTCCCACTGCAATAGCCACCACCTCCGTAGCAATGCCCATGTAGACTGTAATCTCTCCATCAGCTAGACATCGGGTTTCCTTGAACCCCTGCAACGAATTGCAGACATTATCAGTGGCTCCCGTATCTACACACCAGGTGCCGGTAGATAACACCGCTAAGCATGTTTCAACAACTAAACAAAAAGATATACCTTTATCTTGACGCGGGGACAATCCACCTTCTAGTGTCCAGTCTGCTTGCACGTGAAGCTCTTGCCTTTCGGCTTCTTCACGCCAGCCCGAGGTCCCTGAGATCCTACCACTTTCTTTGCCCCACCTTGTTTCTTCTTCTTCTTGGCTTTCGGCATAGAAGTAGAAACCTTCTGAGAAATCAAAGCACGAGCACTCTGACGAAAAAGCCCTTCTGCCACCTAGAGTTTTGTCAGAAGTTCCGCCAACGAATATGTACGTTTGTTCATATTGTAGTTCAGGCGAAACTGCTCAAAACTCCTAGGCAGAGAATGGAAAATGATATCGACCTGGGTTTCCCCATCGATATCCACTCCAAGGACTTCCATCTCATTGAGATGTGCCATCATCTTAAGGACATGATCTCTCACGGGTGTCCCCTCAACCATGATGGTCGTCATCAAGTTCCTCATTGCCTCCTACCTAGCGGCCCGATTCTGATATCCGAAGAGTTCTTTGAGATTGAACATCATATCATAAGCAGTGGAAAAATCCTGATGCTGATGTTGCAATATATTTGACATAAAAGCTAAAATGTAACACCACGTTATCTCATCTACTTTAATCCACTTCTTATACCGTTCCTTCTCCTCTTCATCAGAATTCTCGCTAGGTTTTTCAGGACAAAACTAGAAAAGTACAAACTTATACTCCTCAGCAGTTAGGATAATGTCCAGGTTCCGTTTCCAATAAATCTAATTAGGGCCCGTAAGTTTATTTTCTTTACGTATCACAGCTAGTGGGTTGAAAGTCATTTTGAAATTTCCTGAGAATCACAACGATCATAAACTTTAGATCTCAAAAAATATTGATTCCTCAAACAATAAATTTTAAAATCAACCAACACCTCAAAACACCGAGAATATCGCGTGCCACGATAGTGTGGACGTATACGAATTCTACATTTGTAAGAGGAGGTTTTACCCATTAATTTTATTATCTTATCAACCTAACTTTTTGACAAATAAAATTAATAGTTGGTTCCTCTTCGACCCTATAAATAATAGCAGTGACTCCGATGGGGAGGATACTATTATTTGCATTTAAGTGTTTACCATTACATGATACTAAGAAAATTATCTCGGATTATGTGTCGTCCGATGGGGAAAATCACACGCTCCTGAATAATTTCCTATAATCATGTCTGACCTAGTGATCCGTAGAGTAAGCTCATCCGATAGGGAGGATGGCACTCAGAGCCAACGCGCAAGCTTGTTTGCATCACATGTCAAATTAGTAATGGAGGTCATGGGACTCTTAGAGTCCATCTCCCACTTAGTTATTTATAAATGAGGAATTTTCATGCATGCACGACAAGCATATAAGATAAAAGCAATAAACAAGAAAAAAAACTAATTTTTCTAACTATTATGGCTTTAGTTTTCAATATGCCTCTAGTCGTGTCGCCACCTCGTCTGCTCCTCCCTCTACCATGTGCAAGCCACCATGAAGGGATCTCCGAGCCAAGATAAAATGCAATTTAATTTACATCCATCGATCCTATACTCCACAAAGGAGTGTACATCAAATCTAGATCAAAATTAAATCAAAAGTGCGGCTAAACAAGTGTCATATTTAATTACAAAAATAAAATATCAAATTTAGCCTCGTAAACCCCGAGGATTCAAATAATATTACATACATGCACAACCAATCACATACACACATATTTTAGCCATAATAGTCGGATCTCGTTCCTCCAACCAAAGAGTTAGCATACGCACATCCTACTATTATCCGGCAAAATAAAATACATGATACAGTGCAAAAATGTAACCGAATCCAAAACACACAAAATCGGAAACCATTGACTTTGATTCCAATTGTTGGGTTTCCCCATGGAGATTCCGGGTCGTGCATGGGAAACCTCTCCATGTCCATGGATTAAAAATTTTCAATCCGAATGCAGACCTATTTCCCAAACGACCGTCTCATCATCGTGCTAACTGATTCAAGTGATCGCTTGAACAAATGAGTTGTTCTAGCGATCAATCTCGTCCAACCAATTAGCCACGGAATAGACGATGAGTGGATCGCCGATTTTTGTGTTTATCATCGGGGTCCAAGATTATTATCAACATAAAATAATTAACAATAATAAAACAAGACAAGACTGAAAGAAAGGAGCCAAAACAAAAGGTTATACCTCTCGTTTACCTCGCGATCATCTACTGTATGACTTATCCCCTCCTTGGACATCGTGTGGGTGACGATCCTCCAAGAAACGAAGCCACCAAACAAAACCCAAGCACCTTCTTTTCCTTCCTCCTTGCGCCGACCAACAAGAACCCTAAACCCTTGTTGTCGTCAGCCACAAAGAAAGGTTTCCTTTCCTTCTTCTTGCACGGGATCACACCACAACCTTCTCCTCCTTCCAACAGCTGCTGCCAACCAAGGAAAAGAGAAGGAGGAGCTTCCCTCTCGTAAAGCTGCCGCCGGCCACCTTCCTTGAAGGTTTGCGGTGCCATAACCCTACAAGAGATGGTTGCAGCCGCCGGCCACTTTCCTCACCCACCCGAGCTTGCTCCAGCCATGAAGATGAAGAGGAGGCCTCCTCTCATCCTACTACCATGCCTCAAGTGTAGAGAAAAGGGAGAGAAGTGAAGAAACAATCTTCTCTTCCTCCTTCAAGCCGCCGACCAATTCAAAACCATAAGGGAGAGAGAGAGTGTGTGTGTGAGGGAGAGGAATAAGAGGCTTAGGTTATGTTTCATGATGACTTTATGGTGTATTTATAGGCTACAATAGTGACCATGAGGAGGAGTTTGATCTTGGCAACCTAATGGATCAAGGCCCGATCAATTAATGAAGATCCATTCCACTAAAGGATCCTCATTGATCTACCTAACCAACCCCCATATTTAAATAGGGGCTCCACCTATTATGAGTACAAGAATCTCCTCGTGTTTAAGATATCGAATGCCCGTTAATTAATTAAATTACTGATAATTTAATTAATTAACATCTAACTCCTTGAGTAGTACCACTCAATCTTATCATCATGTCGGACCAAGTCGACCTGCAAGATTTAACATGATGAACCTTATGAGCTCCCTAAGGGGGCATCATCAACCTGACTCATCAGGATACAGTTTCCTTCTATAATCAACGGCACACTATGTAAATAATATTATTTCCCTACCTACCGGGCCTATCGATTTAACCTATAAAACTTGCCCATTGGTAAATCAATGAAATAAATATTAATTATATGTGCTCGTTATTATATCAGGACTAAGAGCATGTACTCCATAATAACTGAGGTCTGATTTAATTATAAATTCAGTATAAATTGAATCACCTCTATGTCGGTCCTGCTCAATACACACAAAGTGAACTTGTGTAATTCTATAGTCAAGATAAACCAACACCAAATTACACCACAACCATCTTGATGGTTTATCCAAATCCATCTCAGTTTTAAGCCTCTACTTATACTCTACAAGGAATTGATAACATGATCATCTATGTGACACCACACACCATGTTATCTACAATGTAAAGTATCAGACAATATGCACATACTAATATAAATATGTAAACAGTAATCTTGTGATTCTCTTTCAAAATGCAGATGTCTATATAAAATCAAGGCTTTTAGTATACATCCTAATATTTAAATGACTAACATTTGGTTTCTTTCTATACCATGCCTCATTTGAAGTAGAATTCGGTAACCTTTTTGTCGGTGATCTGTTGATTAGGTAGACAGCACAAGAAACTGCTTCAGCCCAGAATTCAGCTGATAAATTTTTCTTCTTCAACATGTATCTAACCATAATAATGATTGTCCTATTTTTCCTTTCCGCGACACCATTTTGTTGCGGCATATACCGAGCTGTCAATTCATGTCTAATACCATGATTTTGACCAAATTCTTCAAATAAAGAAGGTAAGAATTCACCTCCTCGATCACTTCTCAAATTTTTTATTCGATAATCAGTAAACTTTTCCACTTGACTTTTGAAGACTTTAAAGCAAGAGAGAGCTTCTGATTTTTCTTTAACAAAATATGTCCAAGTTTTTCATGTGTAATCATCAACGAATAATTAGATGTATAAGTTACCTCCGAGAGATGGTACATGCATAGGTCCACAAAGATCTGTGTGGACAAGTTCCAATGGTGAATGTGATTCCCACTAACTCCATTAATCTCTAAAAATTTAGGTGCCCAAATATGTCATGCCACAACTTGGAAATTTCTTCATTAGTAGTAAGATAACAAGCAGCATTTATAATATCAAGTTTGAGAGGAAATAAATTATTTGAGCCCAAACCGATCTTTGCCACATATTGATTTTCCTTCTTCATGGTGCATTACTTATCGGCAAAATGAATATCAAAACCTTTCCTCAATAAATGACCAACACTAAGTAGATTACTCTGTAAACCAGGAACATAAAATACCTCAGACATTTTGTCAATTTTTCCAGACTTTGTTTTGAAAGAGATTTCTCCTATTCCTTCAATTTTGTAGGACTTAGCATCTCCAATAGTTACCTGCCCATGGTTAGCATCTGCTAGCGTTGAAAATAAGCTTTTATTACCAGTCATATGTCGACTTGCACCGCTATTCAAGTATCAAATATTTTCAATATTTCCATCACTAGCAATCAATAATGTTTCAGAATTTTAAAGTTCAATTTCATGTACTAAGCCAGCTTCACGTTTTTTCTTCAGATATTTTTCCCAACAATCATTTATTTTATGTCCTAGCTTATGACAATAATGGCATTCAATATAAGGTTTTGTACCTTTGTAATTCCCACGTCCTGTTCCTCTTTGGAAATTGTAGGAAAATTGTTTTTCCTCTTTTTGAGACTTTTCATTCCCTTTTTCTTGTGATTATTGGTAAGAAAATCTTCCATCTCTTCTTTGATTCCAACCTCATCCGCATCCATGATAAAAGCCACGGCCTCCCGTGGATGTGAACTGGGATTTCAAGGCTTGATTTGAAGAAGAAATAAGAGGACTTCGTTGAAGGATTCTAGCCTCATGAGCTTCCAATCTTCCTTGCAAACTTTCCAAGGACATTAGTGAAAAATCTTGTGATTCTTCAATAGCAACTACCACGCGATCAAATTTGCTTGATAGGTTTCGCAAGATTTTCTCCACCACCCTTTGGGTCTCTATGATTTCTCCATTTGATGTCATTTGATTCATGATAGAGCTAGTTCGTGTAAAGTACTCTAAAACTTTTTCATTATCTTTCATCTCTAATTTTTCAAAATCTGCTCTTTGAGCATTTGGTGCTTTTTAAATCCTTTCATAAATTAAAATTTCAAGAGTTTGATAAATTTGAAAAAGAGTTTTTCTATCCTTTTGCTTCTTGGTCATCAAAATATTTCTCTATTGTTCGGTTAATTGATCTTCCTCCTCTGGTACTCCTTCCTCAATAACACTTCGTAAGTCTTGTGATTCAAGACATAACTTCATCAGAGTGCATCAATAGTCAAATTTTTCACCATTGAATCGAGGTACAAGAGAAACGAGATTGTTTGTCATACCGCCTTGATACCATATTGAAGTAAGAAGAAAGGAGAACTTGGAACTAAAGTAAGGAATTTATGAAGTAAATTTGATCTCTTGTATTGGATTATTTGTTTCTACAACTCTCATTGAAAAAAAAAACTTAACACTTCATCCATATTTATACATGTCTGGATGACATGAAAATCAACAAGACATTAAAACAAAATATTAATAAGATTCATGAATCCATGAATAGGTGCAACGAATCCATGAAGAGGTGCTTGAGATGAAATTGGATTTTGCTTCTTGTAGAAGAGATACTTGAAATCAAATTGTACTTTCATTCTTTAATTTGGTTTAACCCAGCAAAAATAAGATATAATAACGAACCTTATAAATGCTTAGAGAATATTATAGCCAAGTAAATCCAATTATATTCCACTACGATAATTAAATTCACAAATACAAGTTGCGTATATATACATTATCCAATAACTTCTTGTCGGAACTTTTCATGGAGATAGATCTAGCTCTTGAAAATTAGCTTTCATAGCCCATAAAATCAAGGGAGTAGATGATTTAAGGCTTAATTTTAGGTCAATTTCCCATGCATTGGGCCTCAATTTAGAGGTCTAAATGACTGAAAAAGAGAGAATTAAGCACAATTCTTCCCTTCGTCGCCGCCGTTGGGCAAGAGTATTGTCAAACAGACACTCCTATTCATCACTGTTCCAACAATAGCATCCCTTTACACCCCTCGAAATTTGTATTTGAAACAAAGCTTTGCAATTCTCGTTTTAGCATTGTAACGCCCGCCCTTTTTTCCCACACCTTATGGTGTGGCGAAAGGCGGCGTTACGCTAACATACATAGGGCATATGAACATCTTAATGCAGCAGAATAATTTTTTTTCTTTAAACTTATTACACATGTGTTTAACCATGTAACTAATACTTGAATCATATATATATGCCTTAACTATCATTCATGAACATGGTGACATTGTAACTTAGCATACTAACAGCATACGTAGCATCATGATATAAACATTCCATAACATATCCATAAGCATCATAAGTAGCATGTAACTTATCCATAAGCATCATAAGTAGTAAGTTATTCTTTAGGCATATCTATCATAAGTATAGCATATAACCTAAGGAGGCGTTTCAAAACACGAGACATGCAACAAGTATAAATAGAAGAATCCTTTGCCATGTCACTGCCATACACACGCTTTTGCCCCTCCTGCTGCTTCCCTTGATACCCTCTTGCATGATCTGCAGTATAAGGAAATAAGACTATAAGCACACAGGCTTAATAAGACCCTTTCCTACTCACTAAAACCATACGTCACATAAAACATAATCATATGAAACATTTAACAGGACATGGTTCTTAACCTGAAACGTAAGCATAAAAGACATTTAACATAGCATAGTTCTTAACATAAAACGTAAGCATAAAAGACATTTAACATAGCATAGTTCTTAACATAAAACGTAAGCATAAGAGACATTTAACATAGCATAGTTCTTAACATAAACATAAGCATATTCTTAACACAATCCATAAGCATATTCTTAGCATAAATCATGAGCATATCATAAGCATATTCTTAGCATAAATCATGAGCATATTCTTAGAATAAATCATGAGCATATCATAAGCATATTCTTAGCATAAATCATGAGCATATTCTTAGCATAAATCATGAGCATATCATAAGCATATTCTTCACATAAATGCATAACATGAATGGATGCATAAGTCAAATGCATATACATAAGGATGCTTATTTGAAAATCATACTTATAAATACTTAAACATAATCATAACATCATGGGGCACTGGCTTGTACCACATACATACATCATGTGCACGCATCCCTAAGTAAATACGATGTAGCTAATCTCGACCTACTAGGGTAAGGACAGCTTCATCGGTAGTCCAGAACCGTGGACAGCTTCATCGGTAGTCCAGAACCGTGGACAGCTTCATCGGTAGTCCAGAACCGTGGACCTTAGGTTCGGTACAAGCCCATTTATAAAGTAAAATAATTTCACATGCTTCTTCATTCATAAAACATACATGGCATAATCATTCATTTTTAATGCTTAACATCATCATTATGCCTTAAAGGCATAAACCTTATCTTAATTCATCCTTTCCATTCCATATCATCATTATGCCTCGAAGGCATGAACCTTATCTTCATTCATCATTTCCATTCATAAGACATGACATGCATACATAATTATGTCCAAAGGTATAAACATCATCCTAGTTCATAAAGCTTGCATAGTCACGGTACCTCAGGTAAGCATGCATTACATACATGGCACATATCACATATCACATATCACATATCATACATGATCATGGTATCTATCATAAAACATGCAGGGGTAAGATTCATAGGAACATGATGTTAGTGATATGAGAGAAGTGTCCTAAGGCAATCGCCTTATGATTGTAAACATTTATTTTAATAAATGATAATTCACTATTTGAGTATACATATTTGTGTATTTGATTGGGATCTTAGACTCATCTACTAAATGTCCGCAATACAATTGACAGCATAAGAGAATTTGTGATGGGATCACAACTAGTGATTATCTCTACATGTGCAATTGTGAAGTATTGAAATTATCCCTAGTCGATGAATTGATAAAAACGGACACTATCAATTCTGTTGAGACTAGCATGGGTTATTCTCTAATCAGCTGATTCTCACTGGCTGGTGACATTGGGATGTCCGGAGATAAACATGGATGCTAGTTAAGGGAACTAGTTCATTGGAGTGACTAGCTGTAAAACTTCATATGGTAATCTACATAGATTTGTCAATGAAGTTCTTACTGCAGCTTTAGTGCGATGTTCCTTTGACTTGCGGTGTTCAAGTCATCTTGGTCATGGAGACTTATACTTTAACATCTTAAGCAAGCATCTCCAAGGAGGTGTGGACCCAGGATGATTGGGTATAAGCCGAAGTGCCCGAAGATGTTTGAACAGCCTACAAAGGATTCACCACTCCTTGCGAGGAGATGTATACCCAGGCCTATCGTCGGATTGTTACTCAAAGCCTCTGGCCAGAGCATATCATGTTTAGAGTGCGAGTCTCTTAGATACATGAGAGTAATTAGAAATCCAAAGGACGAGAAAGACACTACTTGGGCTAGGTGTGACGTAGTCAGTCTAGTGGGGACTGACACAAACAGACCATGTCCTGAACCAAGTGGGTATAAGGTGGTGAAAGGAATGGGGCACAATTCATTAGAGCTGCTGAAGGGTTTCAGAATTACTTCTGAGGTCAACCGTTGATCTTTCGATTAATTGGGGGTCATGATGTACTACTAGGTGCCACTTATGATCGTTCTATAATTAGTTGATTATAGACGGCCAACATAAATCAAAAGCCTATTTAGTTACACGCACTACGAGTAATCCGAGGGATTTAAAACGAGTTGAAAATTGGATTTTCCGATCAAGAGAAATAAGTCGAATCTGAGTTAATCAGAGGGACAACGGAAGCTAAAAATGGCTAAGTCTTTTGAAGGCTTATTGGGCGAATTAAATGAGTTTAATTCACGATGGGATCGGCTTGGTTTGGCCGGCCATTAAAAGAGGAATAAACCAATTTAATTGGTTTAATTAATAAAATAAATCTACCGCGATTTGTTTTATAAATTATGGATAAATAAAATGATATATATAAAGAAATTTATATAAAGAGATTTATAAAGAAATTTGTAGAAATTTATTCTTTTTATGGAAATTAAAATGAACCATGAATTGGTTTAATTTTAATTTATAAAATCAATTGTGAATTGATTTATCCATGATAAGAAAATTTTATACAAATTTTGTTCCATAATTAAAAGAGAGAAGTATTTGTTTTATTATAAAATTAGTTATAATAAAACTTGGTTTAAATGGAATAATTCATAAGAGAATTTATAGGATAAATTTGTTATGAAAATTCCGTTAAGAGGGAGACTTGGCAAGGGAGATGCTACTATATAAAGGAACCAAAGGCAAGCCCTTAATTCCAATTGAGTTATCAAGAGATTAGTAGCTCCCTCTCTCTCTCTCTCTTATTCTCTCTTCTCTCTTCCCCTTAGGGCCGGCGCCCCTAGCATACCCTAGGACCGGCGCCCCTTGCCTCCTAGGGCCGGCTCTCTCTCCTCCCCTAGGGCCGGCACACATCCCAAGGGTGGCCGAGAGCTTCAACAACACCAAGGAGAAGCCAACCAAGAAGAAGAAGAAGCGGATCACATCTCCTTCCTTCCCGGAATTTGGATTCCGATTCTTGGTGGTTAGTTTCCTTTCTTCTTTATTGATCTTCTAGTTGTGTCTTCGGAGAATCTAGTAGTTCTCGTCGGCACAAAACTCGTGGCTTTGCGAAGTCATCCCGAAGAGAACTCGACGTGGACGCGAATAGAGGCGGAGCTTCCAAGGGACGCTACGGTTGGATCTCGTCCCTTACTTCGAGTTACGAGAGGTACTTAGTAAATTAGTTTACTTTTCGCAAAAGTTTTAATTTATGATTATGTTCACACACCATAAGGTTGCATGCTAGATACGTGGTTAAAAGAATTTAAGAAATTATTTTATACTAATTCTTCCGCTGCACGTAAAAATTTAAAATTTTACGAACCCGTATCCTTGTCGACATGCACCCGGTCCCAACACATGATACATACCATCTAGGTTCATAACATTCAACATAAACATGAATAAGTTTACATAACTAGCTTATATATATGTCCAAAGTGTTTATCCTAATGCATGCATACTTCTTCGACACTTGTGTTCATAACTTATGATGGAAGACATTCATAAATAAATCCTACTAGAACATGATACATAACATAACATACAGAGGTCATAATGCATAACATATGAATTTAGGATTTGGACATTATCAGAAACCATACAACATCCTTGAACCTATTCACATACACATAACTACCATAGGGAGTCATTAGAACCCTTAATTGGAGTTAACCCTAAGTCCTAGCCCTAATTCTTGTCTTGGCCGAAACCCTAGAAGGGTAATGTGTCCATGGAAAATTCAAATACTTCACAATTAACATCCAATACAATACATACAATATCCTAGGAAGCCATTAGAACCCATAATTGGGGCTAACCCTAAGTCCTAGCCCTATTCTTGGTCATCGCCGAAACCCTAGAGGGGGTCTAGGCTCATGAAAAATTTATACCATTTGAAATCAATATTCATAGGATCATAGGGAATCATAGATGACATGCTCAGAGGTTAAATCTAATCCTAACCATGGATTAGAGGTGGTGGCCGAAACTTGTAGAGGGTCCTAAGGGTGCCATAAAAATTTTCATAACTCATAATTTATTCCTTATTTACCATAGCAAACATTAGGAAACCTAAATAAAGTTTTAACATCATCCTAGACTTAGAACCATGCCTTGGCCGAAAACCCTAAAGGATCAACTCTCATGGTTTCCTCAACATATATTTCCAACAAAACTTAAATCATGGTAACATCAAGGGAAAAACTATTATATCACAGGTGAGGGAGTCTTACCTTGATTTATCTTGGTTATAACCTTGAATAGAGAAGCACAAGAAAACTTCCTTGACCTTAGATTACCCCTAGCCCTTGTAGCCTTATAGAAAGCCCTTAAATGTTGAAGAAGAGGTCTCCTTGTGAAGTTTTTCCAAGGGAGAATCCCCTTTGAAGGTTTCGGCTAGAAGGATGAAGAAGAAGGAGAGGAGAAGCTTTGGTAGAAGAAGAAGGCAAATAACTTAAGTGTTAAGTTGTCTCTTCCCTTCCCTTCCCTTATATACTAAGCAAGGAGGCAAGTGAAGGGGCATGGTGCTTCTTCTCATGGTGACCCTTCACTTCCCTAAGCCTTACCTAAATTCCTCTTCATTCTCTAATAGCACTCCCTTGCTAGGTGAATTAGTTAGTGCATGCATTGTGATACACTAGGTCTAATGTTCAATCCTTGGTGCAAGCACTTCTTTTTATTACTTTTATAATTATTTTTGCTAAGGCCCATATAAGAGCCCACTAAGGTTGATGTTAATATTTCTAATTTAAATCCATTTCCATTCACGATAAAATTTTTACCTACGGTCCCTTAATGGCCATGGTATTAGAAGGGCCCATTATTACTTAGCTAATCTATATGAAAAATCATGAATAATTATGCTAAGGTTCGTACTAGTATCTCTATATTCCTCGAAAATCTATCTAGACATGATCAACATTTTAAAGAAAATATTGAGAAAATTTTCCGGGTCGTTACAAGCATGCCTCTCCTCATTCCAAGCATTTCAAGTCACTTAAATATCACTGTACAATTCTTTTCTTCTTTTCTCAAACCATAAGCTATAGCTTGAATTCTCAATTCTTTCGGCTTTTTACCAAAGGGCGTACCTAAGAATTGATATTTACCAAAAGGCGTACCATGGTTTCATTGTTACCAAAGGGCGCACATATTTTAGTAAACTTCCTCTTATATCCCTTCCGTCAAGTACTGCATGCATTTCTCTTTCTCTTTCTCATTCTCAGTAAAGAATTCCAAGACGGAACATAAAGAGATGTTCCTTTATATTTTGATTTTTATATTATGGAACCTTTCTCAAAACAAAAAAATATTTAAATTAATTAAAATGATTTTTTAAATTGAAACTAAAAGAACATATCAGACCCACGTGGGGCTGAAATGTTTCCATTTCAGGCTCAACGTGCCCAATATTAAGGGTCTTTTCTTAATTCATTGTTATTACATTTTAACACCTCGGAGAAGTCCAAATAAACAATGGATAGCAAATTTGAACTCCTTGTAACCTCAGAAATCCACGGGAAGTGAAATTTATTCAATCGGAGCTATCTATGTCAATCGGTGGCCTTTTAGGGTCATTGGGCCTGAAAAGGTTCCATTTCAGGCCCACGTTGGGCCTGAAAAGGTTCCATTTCAGGCCCACGTTGGGCCTGAAATGATTCTATTTCAGGCCCAATGTGAGCCTGAAAAGGTTCCATTTTAGGCCCATGTTGGGCCTGAAATGATTCTATTTCAGGCCGAACGTGGGCCTGAAATGGTTCCATTTCAGGCCCAACGTGCCCATATCAGGCAAAACCCACTAATTGACCTAGAGATCTCCGATTGTAAAAATTTCAGTTTCCATGGATTTCTGAGGTTATAAGGAGTTCAAATTTACTATCCATTGTTTATTTGGACTTCTTCGAGGGGTTAAAATGTAATAATGAAGAACCGAGAAAAGACCTTTAATATTGGGCACGTTGGGCCTGAAATAGAACCATTTCAGGCCCAACGTGCCCATATCAGGCAAAACCCACTGATTAACCTAGAGATCTCCGATAGTAAAAATTTTAGTTCCCATAGATTTCTGAGGTTACAAGGAGTTCAAATTTTCTATTCATTGTTTATTTGGACTTCTCTGAGGTGTTAAAATGTAATAATGAAGAACCGAGAAAAGACCTTTAATATTGGGCACGTTGGGCCTGAAATGGGCACGTTGGCCCTTAAATGGTTCTATTTCAGACCCAATGACCCTAAAAGGCCTAATGTTGCAATAATTTATAATCATTAGAAGTTTGGACACCAAAAATACCATAGCTGATGGTATTATTGGTGTCCAAACTTCTAATGATTATAAATTATGTTGCAATAGGAGATTTTAGGTCTATCAGTGAGTTTTGACCAAAATCCACGATGGACCTCCCATACCTGGATTTCTAAAAATTCCATATGAATAGAGAGGTCAGAGGTAGGAGATTATGTTTTAGGTGTCCAACCATCTATATATTAGATATCACCAATGCAATAGGAGTAGTTTAGAAATATCAGTGGGTTTGGACCAAAATCCACTGATGGACCTACCATATCTGGATTTCTGAAAACTCTATATGAATAGAGAGGTTAGAGGTAGGAGATGATGTTTTAGGTGTCCAACCATCTATATATTAGATATCACCAATGCAATAGGAGTAGTTTAGCCATATCAGTGGGTTTTGACCAAAACTCACTGATGGACCTCCCATATCTGGATTTCTGAAAACTCCATATGAATAGAGAGGTTAGAGGTAGGAGATTATGTTTTAGGTGTCCAACCATCTATATATTAGATATCACCAATGCAATAGGTGTCCAACCATTTCAGACCCAATGACCATAAAAGGCCTAATGTGTGATTTCTTCTCGGTTCTTCATTATTACATTTTAACACCTCGGAGAAATCCAAATAAACAATGGATAGCAAATTCGAACTCCTTGTAACCTTAGAAATCCACAGGAACTGAAATTTTTACAATCGGAGCTCTCTAGGTCAATTAGTGGATTTTGACACATTAGGCCTTTTAGGGTCATTGGGCCGGAAATAGAATCATTTCAGGCCCAACGTGCCCATTGTTGGAACTCGGATGGCTAGAGAGAGGGGGGTGAATATAGCCAAATACTTGGACTTTAACACTTATCGATTTTCTGTACTTCAATCGTTAGTAGCACAGTGGAAGCACAATAAAACAAAGTAGTGCAGAAATGCAGAAAACAAAAACAAACTAAAAAACTAACAAGATCGCTAACAATGAGGGTTTACAAGGTTCGGGGATAACTTGCCCCTACTCCTTGGCATGCCCTTAAGGTGGGTGATCCCTTGATCATCGACAAATCAAGCCCCGGTGAACACCGGATAAAATGCAACCTCCTTCTCGGTGGAGTAACCTCTCCACAGCGTTTCAACAAAGATATAGTTTTAAGCACAATGAAACACAAGAAAAATCTTACTTAGCACTTAGCACAGACAAGAACACAGCAAGCTTCTTCCGAGCTCCACTCAGCGACGATCTCACGCAAGAACACCATTCTTCGTTGCTTCTCGCTGATGGACTCACCAAGCCTCTTGTTCCTTCCTCTAAGCGCTCAAGTAAGGGATGGTTGCTTCACAGATTGCAGTTGCTTGTTCAAGATGATGGAACTTCAGAACGCACAAGCAAAGTGTGGAGAAAACAATCGCGCAGCAAGGACTCAAGCCAGAAGTTGATTCCACGAACTCTATTCTTCTCTTCTCCGCTACGCTCCTTTTGTTTCTCCACCGAACCCAGGTGACACCATCTCACTGCAGCCTCCAGCTGCTCACCTGCCAACTCCAGCTACCACTGAGATCTCCCTGGACTCCCTGAGCTTCCCTCATCCAAGCTCCAGTCAGCAGCTCCAGCTGTTGCAACCTGAGATGGTAAAGGGTCAAACCTGCTCTAAGGAAAGGCCTCCATTGACTCTCCTTGAGTGTTTGAATCCTTCCCTGTCACCTGCAGCTCAATCAGAGTATTAGCACAACATATCAAGCAGAAAATCGAATATCAGAGGTTAAGTGCAGAGAATTAGATACGTTCAGACGCGATCAGAGCGTCTGACAGTGCATTTTGAATTAAAGTGACCGGTCATTGGACCGATCCAGGCCTTGTGGGTCAGTCACCAGACCGATCCACCGCTTTGCTAGGATTCCCAGCTCTCGTGGCGACACAAGCCTGATCGGTCACCAGACCGATCAGAGTGAATCCTGATCGGTCACCAGACTGATCAGGTAGCTCCCTGACCGATCAGGCTCAAGCCTGATCTGTCCACTTCTGAGTGAACAGTAACCGCGGAAATCAAATCCTAGGTCTTTGATCGGTCATCGGACCGTTCAGGAATTGATCAGCGGGGGAACTCAACTCACTGTTTGCTCCCTGATCGGTCACCGGACCGATCAGGAGCCAAGCAGTGAGGACACTGCCTGCTCCCTGATCGGTCGCCGGACCGATTAGGAGCCAAGCAGTGAGGCAACGGCCTGTTCCCTGATCGGTCACCAAACCGATCAGGAGCCACACAGTAGGTTCCCAACCTCACTGTGTGCTCCCTGATCGGTCACCAAATTGATCAGTCATTGCTGGATCCGTCACCAGGCCGATCCACGAAGGAGCAGCGTTCCAACATCCCTGATCGGTCGCCAGACCGATCCAGGGACTCAAACCTAGCCCTCCAAGCTAGCATTTCATCCAACCTAGCCCTCCAAGCTAGGACTTTTTCACCTAACCCTCCAAGTTGGGAATTTTCACTTAACCCTCCAAGTTAGGACTTTTCACCTAGCCCTCCAAGCTAGGACTATTCACCCAACCCTTCCGAATTAGAACTTTTCCACACCTAGCCCTCCAAGCTAGGACCTAACCCTCCAAGCCAGGACTTTTTCACCTAACCCTCCAAGTTGGGAATTTTCACCTAACCCTCCAAGTTAGGACTTTTCACCTAGCCCTCTAAGCTATGACTTTTCACCCAACCCTTCCGAATTAGGACTTTTCCAGATACCTAGTCCTCCAAGCTAGGATTTTCCACAGCATGCCTAATCCCCGATCAGGACTTAATCATAACCATAATCATCAACCTAAACTAAAATCGGTGTCAACACCAAAATAACAATCAGGTTCAGACTGCATCAACTATCTTCCCCTTTTTGTTGTTTGACAACCCGATTTTAAGTTTAGGGATTCTCAATCAATTTTCTCAAATTCAGAATCATAGGGGAATCAGGATCCTCCCCCTACAACATGATGATCCTAAACTTAACTAACCACACTCTCCCCCTTTGTCGAACACCGAAAAGGCTCTAGAGGGGCTATTAAGTTTAAACATACTCCCCCTCAACCCTAGGGGTATCCCAAAACAACAAAGGTATGATTAGTCCATTTTGATAAACATATGAACACATATGACAAAGATAAGGCATGGAAAAACAAGCATATGTATCATATGGAACATGGAGCATAATCATAATCAGGCATAAGAAGGCATACATGCAGATAAAGACCACTAATAAGCAAAAGATGGCAAGATATACATCAACCACAGTCATAGTGGTAAAACATAAAACATCCAGGCAAATAGTGCGATGCAAGTCAATGCATCAAAGTCAATATCACTGTAACGCCCGCTTTTTTTTTTCTTTTCGTAAAGCGGCGTTACGTTAACATACTTAGGGCATGTAGACATCATAAGGCAGCGGAATAACTTTATTCTTACACATGCCCTACTAACATTCTTATCATAATGACATAGGAACCTTGGCATATTGACTTCATACTTAAACATCATATCATGTCATGTCATGTCATACTTAACATCGTATCATAGAGTTCTATAAGTCATTATTCAAGCATTCAAGCACAAAAGAGACCAAAGTCAAGTTCTAGCATAAACGATAAACATAGGGTTTCCTGGGCCAAGTCACTACCACACACATGATTTCTTGCCCTCTTGCTGCTTCCATCATTGTCCCCTTGAATGATCTGCGGTATAAGGAAATAAGACTATAAGCACACAGGCTTAGTAAGACTCTTTCCTACTCACAAAAACCATTCATCATCTCATAATGAGCACATGAAACATTAACATACTTGGTGCTCTACTTAGAACATAACATCTTGAATCACTTATCATATACATAGCATGGCATGCACATAAACATAAGTGAACATTCCTAGCATGGCATAAGACATGACATAATCGTAAACATAGCAAACATTCTAAGCATGACATAATACGTGGCATGAACATAACATAATAACATTCTAAACATGGCATACTATATGACATAAGCATAAACATAATCAACGTTCCTAGCATGGCATAATTCATGGTAAACATGGCATACTACGTGGCATAATTCATGGTATAAGCATAACATCCTAAACATTCATGGCACAATTCATGGTATAAACATAACATCCTACACATTCTTGACATGGCATAATACATGGTATAAACATGTCCATAAGGTGTGAAACAACCTGTATGGCCTAAACATAAGCATACTTCCTATCATAGCATATGAACATCTTCTTAACATAATCATGGCATAGATCATTTATTCTCATGCATATTTCTTAACATGAAGTGTAAGCATAAAATCTCACCAACATAGCATAATGCATAACATGAATGAATGCATGAGTGGAATGTGTAGGACCGGTGCCGTCGATAGAGGGGGGGTGAATATCGATCGTTAAAATCTTTCGCGGAAAACTCGTTCGTTCTAGACTTAGAATATTAGTAGCAGCGGAAAATAAATAAAGAATAAAATAAAAACAATACACAGACACAGCGGGATTATTTACTTGGTTCCCAACCCCCCAGGGTCAGTACGTCCAAGGCCTATGTACTCGGCGTGAGTCCACTATTGGTCTCCTTTCCGGAATTTCCAGAGGCGGAGAAACCCGACTTACAGTGCGATATTACAATCAAAATATAATGAAATTTAAGTGCGGTAATTAATAAAATGCAAACCAACAAAAATCTGAAACTCGGCCGATCTGGACCTCCGAAGTGCCGCGCACTTCCTCCTGGAGCCTCCCGGTCATAGAGCCTCGTTTCTCGTGCGTTGCAGTAGGTTGGAATGATCAGAATCGCTCTAGAAAGTTGTCTCTGAAGCTGAGGGGTCGAGGCCCCTTATATAGGCCTCCTGGGGGCGCCCCGGAAGACTCGGTCAACTCTTATCCTTGCGCCTACCTCGTCGCTGGTGATAAGATGGTTGACCAGGGCGCCCCGGATTCTTCGAGCGCCCCCGTGGAGGCTTATCCTGTGTTCTGGCTTCGAAACAGCAAAACAACTACTAATCAGGGCGCCTCGAACGCTCCGGGCGCCCCGAACGCTCCGGGCGCCCCGGTTGACACCTGTTGTGCATACAACACGAAAGCTGCCACTTTTGTACTGCCTGGGGGCGCCCCCCTTGCTGGGGGCGCCCTGGATGCATGGGGGCGCCCCCAACACTGGGGGCGCCCTGGTTAGGGCATTCCAGCTCACTTATTTGCTTTGTCTCCGGTTCTTGGTACCTGCAAGATACATAAACACAAAGCACATATACTTGAAATATTAAGCCTAAGGACATGGTTCGGACTTCGGATTTGCACGAAACCCTAGGTCGAACCGGCACGAGTTCCTATCCCCGAGAACTCGCCCTTCACCTACTCCTTTCAGGAGACGGTTGCCACCCAGTCCTTCGGATGGACTTTTGCTTAGCCTCCGATTACTCCGGATCTCGAGACGCCCGAACCCCGACCCGTCTCTACTCCTGTCCTTAGTCATCGCTCAGCTAAGTTACTTAGTCCCTCGGACCAAGTCTTCATTTCCTAGCAGTCCTTCGCCAGGTGCCTAGCAGCCCTTCGCTAGGTCTTTGTTACCAAGCGGTCCTTCGCCTGGTGCCTAGCAATCCTTCGCTAGGTCTTCTATGCCTAGCAGCCCTTCGCTAGGTGCCTAGCAGCCCTTCGCTAGGTCTTCTATGCCTAGTAGTCCTTCACTAGGTGCCTAGCAGCCCTTCGCTAGGTCTTAGGGTTACGATACCTAGCAGCCCTTCGCTAGGTGCCTAACATCCATTCGTTAGGTCTTAAGGTTACAATACCTAGCAGCCCTTCGCTAGGTGCCTAGCAGCCCTTCGCTAGGACTTGGGGTTTCGATGCCTAGTTTAACTAGGACTTTTCTTCAGCTTTTGTTACTTCACTTTTGCTCCCCTTTGTCTATTCATTGTATCACTGACTTAAGTATATTGTCAAATATTAAAACACTTAAAGAGGAATATCATTGATACAACTTGCACCAACAATCTCCCCCTTTTTGATGTTTGACAATAACTTAAGTTAGATTGGTTTAAAGGGGCTAAATCACTATCCTTGGAAAAAAAATGAAAAAAGTTTTGAAACTATATTTTTGATTTTTGGGAGAAAATTTTTCTAACTTAAGCACTCCTCTCCCCCTTTGTCATACATCAAAAATAATATTTGCACCAACCATGACAATATTTGAAAATACTTAGTATAAAATTTTGAAGACATACCATAAAACTAATACTTAAGTATTATGAGCTCAGAAGACTTTAGACAACATTTTGAAAGATGATCTTTGAAGCATGCAAGTACTTGCAAAATGTAAGTTATTTTTGAAGAAAGATCAGATTTTGAAAGATAATAAGTAATTTTTGAAAAATGTATTGAGTTTTTGAAAACTAGGTACTTTTGAAATAATATTAGATTTTACTTGATTTGTTTTCCAGTCTGACACCATCCTGGGAGACCTTGTTGACTACAAGGATATTTCCTAAGTGTCCTGGAAATTTTTCAACCCAAGTAAATATTATTTCAAAAATTTCATGAGTCACGGAATAATAGTGTGTAAGTTAATTAATTTTTTTTTTATAAAAAAATTAAGGTTATAATACTTGATTTGGTTTTCTTCCAGTCTGACACAATCATAGGAAGCCTTATTGACTACAAGGACATTTTCCTAAGTGTCCTGGAAGATTTTTCAAACTCAAGATATTATTTCACATTGATCAAAATTAGATGAATAAATATATATATATAGATATTTAAATTGATAGCTTTTAAAAATAATACTTATGTTTTCAACAGGATTTGAAAATACCGCGCATGAAAATATTTGAAATATTTAATAATTCTTTTAATTTGACCTCCCCCTAAACTTGACCCAGTCCCGGGAAGCTTGTTGACCACAAGTACTCTTCCTCTGAGTCTTAAGGTTTGATTCAGATCAAAAGAATAATAATTTTCAAAATGATTTAAAACTTGTTAGACTCCCCCTAAATTTGACACGTCCTAGGAGTCCTTGAAGATCATAAAGTGGACATTTCCTCTGTGTCTTTAGGGTTTATCAAAGTAAAAAAAAAACTGATAATTTTTAAGTAGATAAATTTTGAAGTCACAATTTGGAAAGAAGATAATTTTGAAAACATATGTAATGCAAATTAAGGTGCAGTTTTCGAAAAATATTTTTAATAAAAAGAAGAAAACACTCCCCCAGCATCCAACACCATTTGACTCCATCTAAGTGCCTTAAGGAACTTTAGTGTTTTCCTAAGAGGCTTGTGTCTAATTGAGTGAGTCAAACAAATTTTTGAAAAGATATATTTTTGGAAAATGTATAATATATATAATCAAACAGACAGGCATGAATTCCATAAAAATATTATTATGTTGAAGCACTATTTTGAAAATTAATTTTTAGAAAAATATTCTTACCATTTTGAAAAATAATTTTGAAAAATAGTTTTCAATTCATTAGTCCTTAACATCTCACCCATTTTAGATGTATCAATACAACAAGCATAGTTACCTTATAGGTATATTGTGAGATGCTTAATTTATTTTTCTAAATTTATTAACTCTAAGAATTAATTAAAGCTTGTGTTAGATTTAAATTTGACAAGAAGTAACTTGAATTTGAATTTCAAAAATTGACTTCCAGGTCTTGGCGAGGCACTTGGCCTTCTTTGGCCGTAGCCTTATGGGATCATCCACCCTTTCCTTGACAAAGCCTTTTAATGAAATTTCATTTTCAAAATTACTTTTTGAAAAGTTCTGGTCTAACTAGTTTGGGTTTTGGATCGGTAGCTTCGGCTAGTTCCGCCAACTTGGCTTCCCTAACGTACTATCATCTCACCTCCACCCAATACTAGGTTGATCAAGTTTTAATTATTCTTTTTCCTATAACCGTTCTAATATATAAAATTTAAATATGAATGACATGTCATATATTTTAAAAGAATAGCAAATGCATGTCATGGCAGTTATGCATGAGTCAAACAAGTCAAATAATTTTATTTAAGTTTCTAAAATGTATCAAATTCTCGATTTGATACATGTCGAGTGAACCCGCGAATATGTCAACCCACTTTGACATATTTAATGTTATTAATTTTAATTGTTACACTTTGGGTAAAATTTTACATTAGTTTGAGTTTAAGTTATTTTAAGATTTTAGTTGGATTCAGGTTAATTACGAATTAATTGAGGTTGAATTAGAAATTAATTAAGTAGGATTAATATTAAGTTAATTTTAATTGAAGTTATAATTTTAATTTAATTTTGAATTGAATTAAATTGAATTAATTTAGGTTTAATTTGAATTTAATTGAATTATTTGAATTAATTTAAATTTAATTGAATTATATGAATTAATTCGAATTTAATTGAATTTAATTGAATTATTTGAATTAATCCAAATTTATTTGAACTTAATTGAATTATTTAAGATTTAATTAATTAATTTGAATTTTTTAAGAATTAATTAATTTGAATTTGAATTATTAAGAATTAATTAATTTGAATTCGAATTATTAAGAATTAATTGATTTGAATCGGAATTAATAAAGAATTAATTGATTTGAATTTGAATTATTAAGAATTAATTAATTTGAATTTGATTAAGATTTTATTTGAATTAATTTGGATTTAATTGAATTAATTTGGATTTAATCTGAATTAATTTGAATTTAATTTGAATTAATTTGAGATTTAATTTGAATTAATTTGAGATTTAATTTGAATTAATTTGAGATTTAATTTGAATTAATTTGAATTTAATTTTAATTAATTTGGATTTAATTTGAATTAATTTGAATTTAATTTGAATTAATTTGGAATTAATTTGAATTTAATTTGAATTTAATTTGGATTTAATTTGAATTTAATTAGAATTAATTTGGATTTAATTTGAATTAATTTGAATTAATTTGAGATTCAATTTGTATTAATTTGAATTTAATTTGAATTAATTAGAGATTTAATTTGAATTAATTTGAATTTAATTTGAATTAATTTGAGATTTAATTCGAATTAATTTGGATTTAATTTGAATTATAATGATTAATTAATAATTGTGGGTTTAAGTTCATCATTTTCATTATTTCAAAAATTTCTTCTTCATTTTTGTCTTTCTAAGTTTTTCTAATAATTTTGATTTATTTGAATTTTTGTAATTTTTATTGATTATGGCCTTTATCTTAGAGAATTCTATTTCCTCCTCAAGATTAAGTTTTTCAATATCCTCACAGTAGTGGAGTAAATTGGGCCACTAGTTAAAGTTTTATAATAATATTCAATATTATCTATGATTAAGTTATTATCTAGGAGAATTTTATATTCAAAATTATCCTTAGAATTATCCTCAAATATATTTTTAATATTTATCTCTAGATTATCTTTAAGAATTTCAGAATTAATTTCTGAATTAATCTTGAGATTTTCAGGATTAATTTCGGATTTATCCTTAGGATATTCGAATTTGAATTCGGATTTATCCTTAGGATTTTCAATTTCAAGTTCGGGATTGATTTCAGATTTAGATCCAGAATTAATTGCATCATTATCTGTAGAATTATCAGAGTTTATTTTAGATTTAATATCAGAATTAATTTTAGCAATTATTGAATTGGTATTAATGATTAAATAATTTATTTCTGACATTTTAGCCATATTCACATTATGTAACTTATTATTTAAAATATCTAATTGACTATGCAATAATTCTAACTTCTCAGGAAAATTATCTAAATTATTAAACGACATTGCAGGAATTTGTAAAGTTTTTGGAACATACATTTTTCGTACCTTTGCCGGACATTTGTTTTTGTAGTTACCGAATTTTTCACACTTGAAGCATTGCACGTGATCCTTGTTTTTCCGGACTCCTGGCGCTGGTATCTCCTTTGCCGCCGGTGACGAACGATTCTTACGAGTAGGGCACTGATTTTTGTAGTGCCCTCTCTCCCTGCACGTGAAACAAATAATATGGAATTTAAAATTTGACATTAAAAAAATGTACCTGATTCACCCCTGGGCTCCCCCTCAACTCCTGGCGTCGTTGCTCGTCAGCGGTTAGTCCGGTGAAGAGCGGCTCGGCTCTGATACCACTTGTAGGACCGGTGCCGTCGATAGCGGGGGGGTGAATATCGATCGTTAAAATCTTTCGCGGAAAACTCGTTCGTTCTAGACTTAGAATATTAGTAGCAGCGGAAAACAAATAAAGAATAAAATAAAAACAATACACAGACACAGCGGGATTATTTACTTGGTTCCCAACCCCCCAGGGTCAGTACGTCCAAGGCCTATGTACTCGGCGTGAGTCCACTATTGGTCTCCTTTCCGGAATTTCTGGAGGCGGAGAAACCCGACTTACAGTGCGATATTACAATCAAAATATAATGAAATTTAAGTGCGGTAATTAATAAAATGCAAACCAACAAAAATCTGAAACTCGGCCGATCTGGACCTCCGAAGTGCCGCGCACTTCCTCCTGGAGCCTCCCAGTCGTAGAGCCTCGTTTCTCATGCGTTGCAGTAAGTCGGAATGATCAGAATCGCTCTGGAAAGTTGTCTCTGAAGCTGAGGGGTCGAGGCCCCTTATATAGGCCTCCTGGGGGAGCCCCGGTCGCTGGGGGCGCCCCGGAAGACTCAGTCAACTCTTATCCTTGCGCCTACCTCGTCGCTGGTGATAAGATGGTTGACCAGGGCGCCTCGGATTCTCCGGGCGCCCCCGTGGAGGCTCATCCTGTGTTCTGGCTTCGAAAAAGCAAAACAACTACTAATCAGGGTGCCCCGGACGCTCCGGGCGTCCCGGTTGACACCTGTTGTGCATACAACACGAAAGCTGCCACTTTTGTACTGCCTGGGGGCGCCCTGGCTGCATGGGGGCGCCCTGGTTAGGGCATTCCAGCTCACTTGTTTGCTTTGTCTCCGGTTCTTGGTACCTGCAAGATACATAAACACATAGCACATATACATGAAATATTAAGCCTAAGGACATGGTTCGGACTTCGGATTTGCACGAAACCCTAGGTCGAACCGGCACGAGTTCCTATCCCCGAGAACTCGCCCTTCACCTACTCCTTTCAGGAGACGGTTGCCACCCAGTCCTTCGGATGGATTTTTGCTTAGCCTCCGATTACTCCGGATCTCGAGACGCCCGAACCCCGACCCGTCTCTACTCCTGTCCTTAGTCATCGCTCAGCTAAGTTACTTAGTCCCTCGGACCAAGTCTTCATTTCCTAGCAGTCCTTCGCCAGGTGCCTAGCAGCCCTTCGCTAGGTCTTTGTTACCAAGCGGTCCTTCGCCTGGTGCCTAGCAATCCTTCGCTAGGTCTTCTATGCCTAGCAGCCCTTCGCTAGGTGCCTAGCAGCCCTTCGCTAGGTCTTCTATGCCTAGTAGTCCTTCACTAGGTGCCTAGCAGCCCTTCGCTAGGTCTTAGGGTTACGATACCTAGCAGCCCTTCGCTAGGTGCCTAACATCCCTTCGTTAGGTCTTAAGGTTACAATACCTAGCAGCCCTTCGCTAGGTGTCTAGCAGCCCTTCGGTAGGACTTGGGGTTTCGATGCCTAGTTTAATTAGGACTTTTCTTCAGCTTTGGTTACTTCACTTTTGCTCCCCTTTGTCTATTCATTGTATCACTGACTTAAGTATATTGTCAAACATTAAAACACTTAAAGAGGAATATCATTGATACAACTTGCACCAACAGAATGCATATACATAAGGATGCTTAACTTTTAAAAACATACTTTTAAATGCTTAAACATAATCATCATATCATTGGGCCCTGGCTTGTACCACATACATACATCATAAGCGCGCATCCCTAAGTAAATACGAGGTAGCTAGCCTCGACCTACTAGGGTAAGGACAGCATAGTCGGTAGTCCCCGAACCGAGGCGTTCTTAAGGTGCCTATCCCTGTTGCACAGCTTCGGTAGTGCTAGAACCGTGGACAGCATAGTCGGTAGTCCAGAACCGGGGCGTTCTTAAGGTGCCCATCCCTTGGACCCATACTTCGGTCCGGTACAAGCCCATTCATAAAGTAAAATACTTTACATGCTTCATCATTCATAAGACATTCATGGCATCTTTAACATAGCATAACTTGTTACGGCTCGGCCCGTCTACCAGCCCATTTACCGGTCCTCACGACCGTCGTACCGTCGACCATCGACCATCCCGTTTTACATATTTATGCCTTAAAGATATAAGCATCATCTTTCATTCATAACATGGCATGCATCTTCTTTCATAAAACATGGCATGCATCATCATTCATAAAATATGGCATTCATCATTCTTATCATGAACATAAATGTAAGATACTTATCATGGCATCATTCTTATCATGAACATAAACATAACTTACTTATCGTGGCATCATTCTTATCATGAACATAAACCTAACATACTTATCGTGGCATCATTCTTATCATGAACATAAACCTAACATACTTATCGTGGCATCATTCTTATCATAAACATAAACCTAACATACTTATCATGACATCATTCATAACATGAACATACACAATAACATAGCATGGTTCTTAACATAACATGAGCATATAACATAGCATGGTTCTCTACATAACATAAGCATACATAGGTAGGACTTTCATACACATGCTACCTACCATCCAAGTGCATGGCATAAAACATGAGACATTCATAAATAACCCTATTAAGCATGGCATCCAATCATAACCCTAAAACATGAAATATAACACATAGTGCTTAAACATTAGGGTTATGGGTATATGATTTCTACCACATGCTTGAACCTATCCATATAAATACTTTATGGTAAGCATAAACCATCATTCTTTGAACCCTAACTCCACCCCAAACCCTAGATGCATGGCTTGGCCAAAACCTATGGGTGGAGTTCCATCAATTCCATAAACATGTACAATAGCATTAGGTAAAGGAACAACCATACATCATCTATGAGACCATAGGAAGCCATTGGGGCTCTTGATTAGGGTTAACCCTAACCTTTGGCCCACCTTCCTAGGGCTGGCCGAAACATGTAAGGCCATGGGGGCATGGAAAAATTCCATTAAAATCCCCAATAAATCATTAAACATCAACCATACCTTACCATAGGGGCCATTGGGGCCCTTACTTAAAGTAAGTCCTAACTTTTACCCTATTAGCACCCCTTGGCCGAAACTCATAGGGTCTCTAGGCCATGTGAAAGTTCACATAATCATTCTCCATCTCCCTCATATCATGATAATACATAAAACACATACTTGGAGTTTTAGACCCAACCCTACCCAAGGGTTCTTGAAGTTGGCCGAAACTTTAGGGGGTCCTAGGGTACCCCAAAAATTCTCAAAAATTATATTTAATCTCTAAACATCATAAGAGCACATTAGACAACATGATTTAGATTTTTATCATCATTATAGACCAAGAACCCATGGTGACCGAAACCTATAAGGTTAGGTTCATGGGTTTTCTTTGGTTTTCCAACATAACATCACATACAAGACTTTCATATCATGTTAATCATCAAGAAAAGCCATTATACCACAGGTGAGGGAGTCTTACCTTGGTTGATCTTGAGTATAGACCTTAGATTTGGAAGAAGGATGAAGATCTTGTTGCCTCTTGACCACCCCTAGCCCTTGTACCCTTGTACCCTTGTACCCTTGTAAAAGCCTTAGATCTTGGAGATAGAGCCTTAGGAGAACTTTTTCCAAGGGAGAACCCTCTCCTTGGGTTTCGGCTAGAATGAGGAAGGAGGAAGAAAGAAACTCCCATTCTCCCTCTTTATAACACATTAAGGAGGGTAAGTGAAGAGTCATGGTGTCTCTTCATCTTCCCTTAAGCCTTAACTAAACTCCATTTCATTCCCTCATAACATTCCCTTGCTTGGTGAGTTGGTTAGAGCATGCATGGTTGTAGAAGAGGTCCAAGGTTCAAATCCTTGGTGCATTCTCTAATTTTTTTTTAATTTTATTTTTCTATTATTCCGAAAATTCCTTAAAAATTACCCCATAATTATGTTAATATCTCCCATTAAAATACCTTTATATTTTTATAACTTTTTACCTAAAATTCTCCAATAATCACGGTACTAAAAAGCCCATCTAAGGCCCATTAGTGCCTATTTCCTCAATTTAAATGGAAAAATATGGATTTCTAGATTAAAATTCATGTTAATATTCCTCATTAAACCCCTTTATATTTATATTAATTTTTACCTAAAATCCACCAATAATTATGGTACTAAAAAGCCCATATAAGGCCCATTAGTGCCTAGTTTTTCTCAATTTAAATGAGAAAACATGGATTTCTAGGCCAAAGTTCGTATTAATATTTCTAGGTCCTTCGGAAAATTATCTAGACATGCTCAATATTTTAAAGAAAATATTAAGAGAATTTTACTGGTCGTTACAATCCCCCATACATCGTGAAATTTCGTCCTCGAACTTAGAATAACTCCGGGTACTTGCGCCTCATCTTATCCTCGCGTTCCCAGGTAGCTTCCTCGAACTGTTGACTTTGCCATAGGACCTTGACTAAGGGTACTTCCTTACTCCTTAGCTTCTTGATTTCCCGATCCAAGCTCTGGATAGGTCTGCTTTCATAGCTCAGGTCCTCCGGTACTTGTACTGTCTGTGGTTCGATCACTTGGTCCATATTCAGGATATACTTTTTAAGCGTTGACACATGGAACACATTATGAATGGCCGACATCTCTGAAGGCAGCTCCAGCTCATATGCCACCTTACCAACTCTTTTCAGAATCAGGTAGACCCCACATAACGCGGACTTAGTTTTCCTTTCCTCCCAAATCTTGTCACCCCTTTCATAGGAGCCACTTTGAGGAACACCAAATCACCAACATTAAATTCCAGTGGTCTACGCCGGACATCGGCATAACTCTTCTACCGGCTCTGAGCAGCTTCTATCCATTGTCGAATATTCTGTACAGCTCGGGTGGTCCTGTCGATGACCTCCGTTGTGAGTCCCATCTCCTTCTTTTCACCACCCTCATACCAACAGATCGGAGACCTACATCTCCTCCCGTACAACGCTTCACAAGGTGCCATTCCAATAGTAGCTTGGTAGCTATTGTTGTAAGCAAATTTCGCTAAGCATAGATATCGACACCAGCTCCCTTTAAAATCCAGGCACAAGCTCTCAACATATCCTCCAAATACTTGATTCACCCGTTCCGTTTGCCCATCAGTCTGACGGTGAAAAGCGGTACTGAACCCTAGTTTAGTGCCGAGAGACTTCTGGATGCATTCCCAAAAATGTGAAGTAAAGCGACCATCTCTATCTGAGATGATGGTCTTGGGAACTCCATGAAGTCTGATCATCTCCTTAACATATAATGGAGCTAGTGTCATTAATAGCTCTACGATGTAATTATAGGCATATATCATAATTATATAGTCATTATAATTATAGGTAATCCTAATAATAGTATGCTTCCGAAATATTAGTTCACAACATGAGCTATGAATTATATTAGTTAATGGTTATTATATGATAAACGATATCATATTTATTATATTACCATAACATAACTTAAGGTAATCTTATATATTATATATAAGATAATAGTGAAGCATATGTTGATAATTCTAATATTTATAATTAGTATGAAAATATAGTGGACCCATAATCTATAAAAAGTGTTAATATAATTAGGGCACTACCCTATGCGTATCATTTTAGGTTATACCGTATGACTTATACCATTAATTATATTAGTATTAGTATAATGGAACTAATACTATATGCTAACATAGGTGAGAGTGTTATAATCTTATGTATGTAGGCTATCATATAATTCCCTATATGAGACTATATTATAGATTATACATAATATCATAAATTATAGGCCTTTATCATATAAATTATAGGTATAATACCTATAATTTGCTTATGGAATAATATGTATAGGTGATAACTTATAGATTGAGATAATACATGTCAACCTATAGGTAGGCTCATATTAATAACCTATATGATAGGTGAATTATGACAATAGTTATATGATAAGGAATTAGTATCGTTATATTTATAATAATCCTATATTAGTACACACTCTCATATTATTATCATTTGCCTTATATAATATAATATAATTATATTAGATGATTAGTAACTCATATAATGTACAGGTTATATAACATTATGTTAATACTAGGTTCACCTTAATTACTAATATTATGATGGTGCTCAATTAATACTAGGTTTATGAACATAAGGTTGAGTCACACTTCTGACTAATTGTATTATGACTAACTTAGACCGAATGTATAAGGCAGAATACTTATACATGATTGTCTTATAATGTGACTTAAGATAGGTTATGATATAAGGTATATTGAGCATCGGGTCGGGCGATAAAGTAGTCTCATTAATTCTATTACTCTGTCTTCTAGCCAGGCTTCTCTTCGTAAAAGACAAGTATGACTAATATAAGTCTTGGTTATTCCTACCCGCATATTAAATCCTAAAGTGTTTGGTTTCATAATAAAATATAAGATAAAGTATCGTTCATAGTTACATATCCTAAAGTACTTTTCATCATAAAACATCATTCATACTTGCATATTCTAGAATCCTAAGGTATCATCCATACTTGCATATTCTAGCATATTCTAGAATCATAAGAGAAAATAAAGTATGCATGGAGGTACTTACTTGGAAGCGGCAGGAAGAGGGCTTGATGTGTGTGTAGTGAGATGGTAACCGCTCTGATACCAACCTGTAATGCCCACTTTTTTTTTTCTTTTCGTAAAGCGGCGTTACGTTAACATACTTAGGGCATGTAGACATCATAAGGCAGTGGAATAACTTTATTCTTACACATGCCCTACTAACATTCTTATCATAATGACATAGGAACCTTGGCATATTGACTTCATACTTAAACATCATATCATGTCATGTCATGTCATACTTAACATCATATCATAGAGTTCCATAAGTCATTATTCAAGCATTCAAGCACATAAGAGACCAAAGTCAAGTTCTAGCATAAACGATAAACATAGGGTTTCCTGGGCCAAGTCACTACCACACACATTGTTAGTGATATGAGAGAAGTGTCCTAAGGCAATCGCCTTATTATTGTAAACATTTATTTCAATAAATGATAATTCACTATTTGAGTATACATGTTTGTGTATTTGATTGGGATCTTAAACTCATCTACTGAATGTCCGCCATACAGTTCACAGCATAAGAGAATTTGTGATGGGATCACAACTAGTGATTATCTCTAAATGTGCAAATGTGAAGTGTTGGAAACATCCCTAGACGATGAATTGATAAATACGGACATTATCAGTTCTGTTGAGACTAGCATGGGTTATTCTCTATTCAGCTGATTCTCACTGGCTGGTGACATTGGGATGTCCGGAGATAAACATGGATGCTAGTTAAGGGAACTAGTTCATTGAAGTGACTAGCTGTAAGACTTCATATGGGAATCTACATGTAGATATGTCAATGAAGATCTTACTGCGGCTTAAGTGCGATGTTCCTTTGACTTGCGGTGTTCAGGTCATCTTGGTCATAGAGACTTATACTTTGACATCTTAAGCAAGCATCTCCAAGGAGGTGTGGACCCAGGATGATCGGGTATAAGCCGAAGTGCCCGAAGATGTTTGAACAGCCTACAAAGGATTCACCACTCCTTGCGAGGAGATGTATACCCAGGCCTATCGTCGGATTGTTACTCAAAGCCTCTGCCAGAGCATATCATGTTTAGAGTGCGAGTCTCTTAGATACATGAGAGTAATTAGAAATCCAAAGGACGAGAAAGACACTACTTGGGCTAGGTGTGACGTAGTCAGTCTAGTGGGGACTGACACAAACAGACCATGTCCTGAACCAAGTGGGTATAAGGTGGTGAAAGGAATGGGGCACAATTCATTAGAGCTGCTGAAGGGTTTCAGAATAATTTCTTCTGAGGTCAAACCGTTGATCTTTCGATTAATTGGGGATCATGATGTACTACTAGGTGCCACTTATGATCGTTCTATAATTAGTTAATTATAGACGGCCAACATAAATCGAAAGCCTATTTAGTCACACGCACTACGAGTAATCCGAGGGATTTAAAACAAGTTAAAAATTGGATTTTCCGATCAAGAGAAATAAGTCGAATCTGAGTTAGTCAGAGGCGCAATGGAAGCTAAAAATGGCTAAGTCTTTTGAAGGCTTTTCGGGCGAATTAAATGCGTTTGATTCGCGGCGGTTCGGGTTGGTTTTGGCCGGCTAAAGACGGTGCCAAAACCCCTTTGGTGGCCGGCCACAATAAGAGGAGAAAACCAATTAATTTTGGTTTAATTAATAAGATAAATCCAGCGCGATTTATTTTATAAATTATGGATAAATAAATTTGTATAAATAAATTTATATAAATAAATTTATAGAAATTTATTCTTTTATGGAAGATTAAAATAATCCATGAATTGGGTTTATTTTAATTTTATAAAATCAATTATGAATTGATTTTTCCATAATAAGAAAGTTTATAAATTTCTTATAAAATTTATTCTATAATTTAAAGAGAAGAGGAATTTGTTTTATTATAAATTAGTTATAATAAAACTTGGTTTAAACGGAATAATTCATAAGAATTTATAGGATAAATTTCTTATGATAATTAATTATTTTTATTATAAAGTTAGTTATAATAAAATTCATAAGAGAATTTATAAGATAAATTTTCTTATGATAATTAATTTGTTTTATTATAAATTAGTTATAATAAGACTAGGCTTAAACGGAATATGTAATAAGAAAATTTATAAGATAAATTTCTTATAACTAATTCCGTTAATTCGGTTTAGAGGGAGACTTAGCAAATGAGTTGCTACTATATAAAG
>JAGFNQ010000114.1:592673-657956 GCA_024364735.1 Boesenbergia rotunda
AATATTCACTATTTGAGTATACATGTTTACATAAATGAATATTCACTATTTGAGTATACATGTTGTGTATTTGATTGAGATCATAAACTCATCTACTGAATGTCCGCAATATAATTCACAGTATGAGAGAATTTGTGATGAATTCACAACTAGTGATTATCTCTACATGTGCAATTGTGAAGTATTGAAATTGTCCCTAGTCGATGAATTGATAAATACGGACACTATCAATTCTGTTGAGACTAGCATGGGCTATTCTCTAATCAGCTGATTCTCACTGACTGGTGACATTTGGATGTCCGGAGATAAACATGAATGCTAGTTAAGGGAACTAGTTCATTGGAGTGACTGCTGTAAAACTTCATATGGTAATCTACATATAGATATGTCAATGAAGTTCTTACTGCAGCTTAAGTGCGATGTTCCTTTGACTTGCGGTGTTCAAGTCATCTTGGTCATGAAGACTTATACTTTGACATCTTAAGCAAGCATCTCCAAGGAGGTGTGGACCCAGGATGATTGGGTATAAGCCGAAGTGCCCGAAGATGTTTGAACAGCCTACAAAGGATTCACCACTCCTTGCGAGGAGATGTATACCCAAGGCCTATCGTCGGATTGTTACTCGAAGCCTCTGGCCAGAGCATGACATGTTCAGAGTATGAATCTCTCAGAAACATGAGAGTAATTAGAATCCGTTGGACGAGAAAGACATTACTTGGGCTAGGTGTGACGTAGTCAGCCTAGTGGGGACTGACACACATAGACCGTGTCCTGAACCAAGTGGGTATAAGATGGTGAAGGGAATGAGGCACGATTCATTATAGCTGCTGAAGGGTTTCAGAATATTTCTGAGGTCAACCGTTGATCTTTCGATTAATTGGGGATCATGATGTACTACTAGGTGCCACTCATGATCGTTCTATAATTGGTTAATTATAGACGGCCAACATAAATCGAAAGCCTATTTAGTCACACGCACTACGAGTAATCCGAGGGATTTAAAACGAGTTGAAAATTGGATTTTCCGATCAAGAGAGATAAGTCGAATCTGAATTTTTCAGAGACGCATCGGAAGCATAAAATGGCTAAGTCTTTTGAAGACTTATTGGACGAATTAAATGAGTTTAATTCGTATGTGGCTTGGGTTTGGCCGGCCAAAGAGGGTCCCCACCCTCTTTGTTGGCCGACCACAACAAAGGGGAAAACCGAATTTTTGGTTCAAATTATAAAATAAACCGAGCGTGGTTGTTTTTATAAAATTATGGATAAAGAAATTTTATATAAAGAAATTTATATAAAGAAATTTATATAAAGAGATTTATTTTTCATGGAAATTAAAATGAACCATGGATTGGTTTATTTTATTTTATAAAATCAATAATAGATTGATTTACCATGATAAAGAAATTTATATAAAGAAATTTCTTTCCATAAGAAAAGGGAGACATGGTCGTTTTTATCATAAATTAAATTATGATAAAATCTTGGCATGATGGAATAATTCATAGAAAAATTTATATGATAAATTTCTTATGAAAATTTATTCCATAAAAAGGAGACTTGGCGATTGAGAGGCTACTATATAAAGGAACCAAGGCAAGGCTTGGAAAAGAATCTAAGAGATCTAGAAATAAGCCCTCTCTCTCTCTCCTTCTCTCCCTCTCCCTCCTCTAGTGCCGCCGGCCCTAAAAGGAGACCCCTTTGTTGCCGTGAGCTTAATCCACCAAGCAGCTGCCGAAGAAGAAGAAGAAGCGGGCGCAACTTCTTCCTTCCTCCCGGAATCTTGATTCCGTTCTTCGTTTGGTGGTTAGTCTTTCCATCTCTCACTTGGTATTTTTGTCGTGCCTTTGGAGAATCTAGTAGTTCTTGTCGGCACGAAACTCGTGGCTTTGCGAAGTCATCTCGAAGAAAACTCGGCGTGGACGCGAATAGAGGCGGAGCTTCCAAGGGACGCTACGGTTGGATCTCGTCCCTTTCTTCGAGTTACGCGAGGTAACAAGTAAATTAGTTTACGTTTCTGTAAAATTTTAAATATATGATCATGTCTACACAACATAAGGTTGCATGCTAGATATGTGGTTAAAATAATTTGAGAAATTATTTATGCTAAACCTTCCGCTACACATAATTAATTTTAAAATTACGAACCCGCATCCATGTCAACATGCATCCGGTCCCAACAGTGGTATCAGAGCCGGTTAGTGTTCGACATAATCATATAATTGTTTTGCGGAAAACTTTGTCATGATCTCAATTTTGGAAAATTTTCCAATTATGGAAACTTTCCAATTATGATAAATTTAGATTTAGGAATTTCAAAGTTTGGAAATCCTCATGAAATTTCGCAAACTTTTGAAATATCCTAGTTTCTGAAATTTTATGATAATTGTGAAAACTTCCTATTTTTGGAAACTTTCCAATTTTGGAAATTTCCTATTTTGAAAATTTTCCAATTTTGGAAATATGTAAGTTTTCTTTGTACCAGAAACTTACAATTATTCTGAAAACCTATTATGAAATCTCGCAATTTTGGGCACTTTCTTTCAAGCAAGTCTAGACAAATTTATGGATCATTAATTGACAATTAAATTCGAATTGGTTTTAAATTATTAACAAAATTCTTTATTTTGGATTGAGCCTCGGGGAGCCGTCCAATTTAAAGTTAGTTGTTGTAATTTAATTTCCTATTTTGAATAAAATTGTCATATTTAATTTGGTTACGCCTCGGGGAGCGGACAAAATTAGATTTATAACAAATTTCTTTTTTTTGGGTATCTGAGCCTCGGGGAGCCACCCAAAGAAAATAATTTGTTGTAATTAATAAATCCAAAAATAAAATATGTAATCAAATCTTGGAAATTTTGAGGTGATTCTCAAACGATAATTTCCTTATTTGATTTAAGAGGTGATGCTCTTACATATTGTTGTCTCCAAAATTAATTAGGAAAATGGTTTCCTATAGAGTTTTCTTAAATAAAATTTTCATGAAAATAATATGTGGTTGAATTAAGGGAATCTGTCTCTTAATTTAATAAGATTTGATTTAGAGAAATCAAAGTCTTAAACATATTATTTCCGAAATTGATTATGACAATTTAGGAAATTATTTCCCAAAACAATTCCTTGAATAAAGTATGAAATTAGAATTAGGAAATCAAGTTCCTAATTCAATTAATGAGACTTGATAAATTAAGTCACATACATACTTTATTAAGGAAATTGTTAGTACATGACATAATTATATGTCATGAATGTGCTTAGAAAAGAAAAGGATGAGACCCAAAACCCCTTACAAAATATTAAGGCCAACACCTTCCATTAATATGGTTAGAACCGGAGTTTTGTTTCTCGTTTGGGTTGATGGACACATCTATGCCCGGCTTGAATCTCAACATGTTCAAACCATGGAATTAGTTTATGATTAATATAGTTAGAGTCAGAGGTCAATCCTTAGTTTTGGTTGTTGGACACATCCAAGCCTGACTAAACGGTTGAATGAACTCCAACCATATTAAAACTATTTCTTGATTACTGGGTCAGCCTTAAGCTTGGAGCATCAATTTGTTGTGCCACAGCCAAGGTCGATGTAAAGAGAGGTGCAGTTAGGTGCTATGTATATTGTTGCATACTTGTTAATGAGTTAACAACCCAATGATTTATACAAACATTCAATTAGTTAATAGCATAAAGTGATAGTTACATATATGTGATATGTAATCGGTATAATTACCTACCTTCATAGCTAAGAATAACTTGATGGTCACAACCATGGTTGTTCTTATCTATGGTTGGATATCAACCTATTTAGAGATGTTCCTACGATCTTCCGAATTGATAAAAAGGGTTATTCAATTCGAAAAATAAATAGGATTTAATTAATGTATATTGATGCATTCTTTATCATTCTTCTCACATAAGCTCAATTTGTATTTCTAGGATAATCACTTGATCATGTCTTCTCTGAATTTGCGTTCCATTTTGGACACCAATAAGCTGACTGGGCCAAACTTCATGGACTGGCTTCGAAACCTGAGGATAGTCCTCAAGGCAAAAAAGCTTGCTTATGTCCTTGAAGATCAACTTCCCAACCGTCCTCCAGAAGATGCAACTCCAGACCAGTTAGTGGCCTATCAGAAACATGTGACCGATTCTGAACTTGCGAGTTGCATCATGCTAGCCGCTATGGTACCTGAGCTGCAAAAGCAGCATGAGCATATGGATGCTTATACCATCATCTTTCATCTTTATGAGTTATTTGACGAGCAGGCGAGATCTGAAAGGTTCGAGGTCTCTAAACTCCTCTTCACCTCTAAGATGCAGGAAGACACTTCTGTCTCACAGTTTGTGTTGAAGATGTTGGGGTACATTGAGCGACTGGGTACACTCAGTTTTGCAATGGATCATGAACTAAGTATTGACTTAATTCTGCATTGTTTGCCCAAAAGTTATTCACAATTTGTGATGAACTATCGGATGAACAAGCTGGAGACTACCATTCCTGAGTTGCTCAACCTGCTGAAGACTATAGAGCCTTCTGTGAAGTAGGATCAGAAGACGGTACTGTTAGTTGGTTCCTCGAAGAAAGGTTCTAAGAGGAAGGCCAAAGAACAGAATAAGGGAAAGAAGAAAAATGCCAAAAAGACTGAAAAGACCCCAAAAGACACTTGCCATCACTATGGCAAGGAGGGTCACTGGCGAAGAAACTGCAAGGTTTATCTTGAGTCCTTGAAGAAAAAGGCATCTGATGCCCCATCCTATTCAGGTATCTTCGTTATTGAATGTCACTCTATTTCCTCAACCACCTGGGTACTTGATACTGGGTGTAGCTCACATATATGTAATGATATACAGGGGCTAAGGAATAGAAGAAGACTCGTCAAGGGAGAAGCGAATTTGCGAGTTGGAAATGGAGCAAAGATTGTTGCTGTTGCCATCGGAACATATTTGCTAAAGCTCCCTACTGGACTTGTCTTAGAGTTGGATAATTGTTATTTTGTTCCTTCGTTAATAAAGAACATTGTATCTATTTCATGCTTGAATGAAAAAGGTTATCATTTAACTTTTAGTAACAATTGTTGTTACATAACTTTAAATGGTGTTCTTTATGGGACCGAAACTTTGTGCAATGGTATGTACACGTTAGATTTATCCGGTGACATTTTCAATATCGAAGTTAGCAACAAACGTGCTCAAATAGATTATCAAATAGACTCTTATACGTGGCATTGTCGTCTTGGCTATATAAGTAAGAAACGCATGATCAAATTACACCGATGTGGAATTCTGGAATCATTTGAACCCGGTTCATTTGATACATGCGAATCATGCTTAAAAGGCAAGATGGTCAAATTACCCTTTTCCGGAAAAGGTAATCCAGTGGGAGAATTGCTTGGTCTAATACATACTGATGTATGTGGACCAATGTCAACTCTTGCACAAGGAGGCTATAGCTACTTCATTACCTTTATCGATGATCACTCATGATTCGGGTATGTGTTCTTAATGAAACACAAATCTGAAGCTTTTGAGAAATTCAAAGAGTTCAGAAATGAAGTAGAGAAACAGCTTGGCCAAAGTATTAAGATACTTCGATCCGATCGGGGTGGTGAATACTTAAGTCAAGAGTTTCAAGATTATCTTAGGGACAATGGGATATTGTCTCAATAGACTCCGCCATATACACCACAGCATAATGGTGTATCTGAGAGGCGTAACCGAACCTTGATGGACATGGTTAGATCCATGATGAATCATGCAACTCTTCCAAAATCCTTTTGGGGCTATGCGCTCAAGACAGCTGTTTACTTGCTAAACAGAGTCCCGACCAAGGCAGTTTCTACTACTCCATATGAGACGTGGAATAGTAAGAAACCTCACTTAACTCACCTTAAGATATGGGGTTGTCCTGCTTATGTGAAGCGGACTGTATCAGACAAATTGGATGCTAAGTCTGATAAATGTCTATTTATTGGATACCCTAAGGAAACAAAGGGTTACCAATTCTATCATCTCTTGGAACAAAAAGTGTTTGTTTGAAGGCATGCTGTATTTCTGGAAAAAGAATTTCTTTTACAAGAAAACAGTGGGAGTAATATTGAACTTGAAGAAGTTCAAGAAACTCCAATAGACATTACAGAGACACCTAGTCTAGACCCACAACCAATAACTCATAATGATGAGCTATCAGTTGAACCTAAAACAATATCACTACTTCGTAGATCTGATAGGACACGCAATATTCTAGAGAGATACGGATTTCTCGTAAGTGAATCGAACGACGTGTTACTCGTTAGCGATGACGAACCTATCAGTTATGATGATATTCTGAAAAGTTCAGAAAGGGACAAATGGCTTGAAGCCATGAAGTCGGAAATGAATTCCATGTACGAAAATCAAGTATGGGACATGGTTAACCCACCTGAAGGGATTAAGCCCATAGGGTGCAAGTGGGTTTTGAAGAAGAAAACCGACATGGAAGGTAATGTTGTTACCTTTAAGGCTTGACTAGTGGCAAAAGGATATCGTCAGAAACAAGGAATTGATTATGACGAAACCTATTCGCCAGTAGCTATGCTTAAATCCATTCGGATGCTCCTCACCATAGCAGCTCATTATGATTATGAGATATGGCAAATGGATGTGAAAACAGCTTTCCTTAATGGAAACCTGCTTGAGGATGTATACATGATACAACCTGAAGGTTTCACATCGGTTGATAAAACCAAAATATACAAGCTTCGACGATTCATATATGGACTGAAGCAAGCATCCATGAGCTGGAACATCCGTTTTGATGAGACAATCAAAGAGTTTGATTTCTCACAAAATCCTGACGAACCTTGTGTGTACAAGAAGGTTAGTGGGAGTGCAGTCGTATTCCTAGTATTATATGTCGATGACATATTGCTTATAGGAAACGATATATCAGTCTTACAATCGGTTAAAATTTGGTTGTCCAAAACTTTCTCCATGAAAGACCTGGGAGAAGCAACCTATATCTTTGGGATTAGAATCTAGATAGATCAAAACGGTTGCTTGGTCTTTCGCAGTCTACATATATAGACCGAGTGCTAAAAAGGTTTAGCATGTCGGAATCCAAGAAAGGTTACCTTCCCATCAGGCATGGGATCAATCTTTCAAAGTCTATGTGTCCGCGCACAGAAGACGAGAGGATTTACATGAATAAGATTCCTTATGCATCCGCGATAGGATCTATCATGTATGCTATGTTATGTACTAGGCCCGATGTATCGTATGCTTTGAGCATCACAAGCAGATACCAGTCTGATCCAGGAATGGATCATTGGGCGGCTGTCAAGACAATCCTTAAGTACTTAAGAAGAACTAAGGATATGTTCCTAATATATGGAGAAGGAGATATGATAATACGTGGGTATACAGATGCCAATTTCCAGACAGATAAGGATGACTCCAAATCTCAGTCCGGATACGTATTTACTTTGAATGGAGGCGCAATAAGTTTGAAGAGTTCCAAACAAGACACCGTAGCGGATTCTACCACGGAAGCGGAATATATTGCAGCTTCGGAAGCAGCGAAGGAAGCAGTCTGGATCAAGAAGTTTGTCTCAGAACTTGGTGTGGTTCCAACCATTGATGAAGCAGTGCCGGTTTACTGCGACAACAATGGAGCTATTGCACAAGCAAAGGAACCAAGGTCTCATCAGCAATCCAAACACGTGCTTCGCCGCTATCATATGATTAGAGAGATTATAAGTAAGAATGATATACAAATTGAGAAAATTCTCACTGAAAGGAATTTAGCGGATCCTTTAACTAAGGCCTTGCCTCAAAGCAAGTTTGAGGGTCATGTTAGAGCCTGTCGTATTGGATACCGTAGCGATTGACATTAGGCCAAGTGGGAGTTTGTTAGTAATATGAGAGAAGTGTTCTAAGGCAATCGCCTTATGATTGTAATCATTTACTTCAATAAATGAATATTCACTATTTGAGTGTACATGTTTATGTATTTGATTGAGATCTTAAACTCATTCACTGAATGTCCGCAATACAATTCACAGCATGAGAGTATTTGTGATGAATTCACAACTAGTGATTATCTCTACATGTGCAATTGTGAAGTATTAAAATTGTCCCTAGTCGATGAATTGATAAATACGGACACTATCAATTTTGTTGAGACTAGCATGAGTTATTCTCTAATCAGCTGATTCTCACTGGCTGGTGACATTGGGATGTCCGGAGATAAACATAAATGCTAGTTAAGGGAACTTGTTCATTGGAGTGACTGGCTGTAAAACTTCATATGGTAATCTACATATAGATATATCAATGAAGTTCTTACTGCAGCTTAAGTACGATGTTCCTTTGACTTGCGATGTTCAAGTCATCTTGGTCATGAAGACTTATACTTTTACATCCTAAGCAAGCATCTCCAAGGAGGTGTGGACCCAGGATGATTGGGTATAAGCCGAAGTGCCCGAAGATGTTTGAACAACCTACAAAGGATTCACCACTCCTTGTGAGGATATGTATACCCAAGGCCTATCGTCGGATTATTATTCGAAGCCTCTGGCCAGAGCATCACATGATCAGAGTATAAATATCTCAGATACATGATAGTAATTAGAATCCGTTGGACGAGAAAGACATTGCTTGTGTTAGGTGTGACGTAGTCAGCCTAGTGGGGACTGACACACATAGACCATGTCCTGAACCAAGTGGGTATAAGATGGTGAAGGGAATGAGGCACGATTCATTAGAGCTGCTGAAGGGTTTCAGAATAATTTCTGAGGTCAACCGTTGATCTTTCGATTAATTGGGGATCATGATGTACTACTAGGTGCCACTCATGATCGTTCTATAATTGGTTAATTATAGACGGCCAACATAAATTGAAAGCCTATTTAGTCACACGCACTACGAGTAATCCGAGGGATTTAAAACGAGTTGAAAATTTGATTTTTCAATCAAGAGAGATAAGTCGAATCTGAATTTTTCAGAGACGCATCGGAAGCATAAAATGGCTAAGTCTTTTGAAGACTTATTGGACGAATTAAATGAGTTTAATTCGTATAGTTTTAGCTTGGATTTGGCAGGCCAAAGAGGGTCCCCACCCTCTTTGTTAGGCCAGCCACAACAAAAGGGGAAAACCGAATTTTTGGTTCAAATTATAAAATAAACCGAGCGTGGTTTGTTTTATAAAATTATGGATAAAGAAATTTAATAAAGAAATTTATATAAAGAGATTTATTTTTCATGGAAATTAAAATGAACAATGGATTGGTTTATTTTATTTTATAAAATCAATAATAGATTGATTTACCACGATAAAGAAATTTATATAAAGAAATTTATATAAAGAAATTTCTTTCCATAAGAAAAGGGAGACATGGTCATTTTTATCATAAATTAAATTATGATAAAATCTTGGCATAATGGAATAATTCATAGAAAAATTTATATGATAAATTTCTTATGAAAATTTATTCCATAAAAATGAGACTTGGTGATTGAGATGCTACTATATAAATGAACCAAGGCAAGGTTTGGAAAAGAATCTAAGAGATCTAGAAATAAGCCCTCTCTCTCTCCTTCTCTCCCTCTCCCTCCTCTAGTGCCGCCGGCCCTAAAAGGAGGACCCCTTTGTTGCCGTGAGCTTCATCCACCAAGCGGCTGCCGAAGAAGAAGAAGAAGCGGCCGCAACTTCTTCCTTCCTCCTGGAATCTTGATTCCGTTCTTCGTTTGGTGGTTAGTCTTTCCATCTCTCTCTTGGTATTCATTGTAGGACCGGTGCCGTCGATAGAGGGGGGGTGAATATCGATCGTTAAAATCTTTCGTGGAAAACTCGTTCGTTCTAGACTTAGAATATTAGTAGCAGCGGAAAACAAATAAAGAATAAAATAAAAACAATACACAGACACAGCGGGATTATTTACTTGGTTCCCAACCCCCCAGGGTCAGTACGTCCAAGGCCTATGTACTCGGCGTGAGTCCACTATTGGTCTCCTTTCCGAAATTTCCGGAGGCGGAGAAACCCGACTTACAGTGCGATATTACAATCAAAATATAATGAAATTTAAGTGCGGTAATTAATAAAATGCAAACCAACAAAAATCTGAAACTCGGCTGATCTGGACCTCCGAAGTGCCGCGCACTTCCTCCTGGAACCTCCCGGTCGTAGAGCCTCGTTTCTCGTGCGTCGCAGTAGGTCGGAATGATCAGAATCGCTCTGGAAAGTTGTCTCTGAAGTTGAGGGGTCGAGGCCCCTTATATAGGCCTCCTGGGGGCGCCCCGGTCGCTGGGGGCGCCCCGGAAGACTCGGTCAACTCTTATCCTTGCGCCTACCTCGTCGCTGGTGATAAGATGGTTGACCAGGGCACCCCGGATTCTCCGGGCGCCCCCGTGGAGGCTTATCCTGTGTTCTGGCTTCGAAACAGCAAAACAACTACTAATCAGGGCGCCCCGGTTGACACCTGTTGTGCATACAACACGAAAGCTGCCACTTTTGTACTGCCTGGGGGCGCCTTGGCTGCATGGGGGCGCCCCCAACACTGGGGGCACCCTGGTTAGGGCATTCCAGCTCACTTATTTGCTTTGTCTCCGGTTCTTGGTACCTGCAAGATACATAAACACAAAGCACATATACATGAAACATTAAGCCTAAGGACATGGTTCGGACTTCAGATTTGCACGAAACCCTAGGTCGAACCGGCACGAGTTCCTATCCCCGAGAACTCGCCCTTCACCTACTCCTTTCAGGAGACGGTTGCCACCCAGTCCTTCGAATGGACTTTTGCTTAGCCTCCGATTACTCCGGATCTCGAGACGCCCGAACCCCGACCCGTCTCTACTCCTGTCCTTAGTCATCGCTCAGCTAAGTTACTTAGTCCCTCGGACCAAGTCTTCATTTCCTAGCAGTCCTTCGCCAGGTGCCTAGCAGCCCTTCGCTAGGTCTTTGTTACCAAGCGGTCCTTCGCCTGGTGCCTAGCAATCCTTCGCTAGGTCTTCTATGCCTATCAACCCTTCGCTAGGTGCCTAGCAGCCCTTCGCTAGGTCTTCTATGCCTAGTAGTCCTTCACTAGGTGCCTAGCAGCCCTTCGCTAGGTCTTAGGGTTACGATACCTAGCAGCCCTTCGCTAGGTGCCTAACATCCCTTCGTTAGGTCTTAAGGTTACAATACCTAGCAGCCCTTCGCTAGGTGCCTAGCAGCCCTTCGCTAGGACTTGGGGTTTCGATGCCTAGTTTAACTAGGACTTTTCTTCAGCTTTGGTTACTTCACTTTTGCTCCCCTTTGTCTATTCATTGTATCACTGACTTAAGTATATTGTCAAACATTAAAACACTTAAAGAGGAATATCATTGATACAACTTGCACCAACAATCTTCCCCTTTTTGATGTTTGACAATAACTTAAGTTAGATTGGTTTAAAGGGGCTAAATCACTATCCTTGGAAAAAAAATGAAAAAAGTTTTGAAACTACATTTTTGATTTTTGGGAGAAAATTTTTCTAACTTAAGCACACCTCTCCTCCTTTGTCATACATCAAAAATAATATTTGCACCAACCATGACAGTATTTGAAAATACTTAGTATAAAATTTTGAAGACATACCATAAAACTAATACTTAAGTATTATGAGCTCAGAAGACTTTAGACAATATTTTGAAAGATGATCTTTGAAGCATGCAAGTACTTGCAAAATGTAAGTTATTTTTGAAGAAAGATCAGATTTTGAAAGATAATAAGTAATTTTTGAAAAATGTATTGAGTTTTTGAAAACTAGGTACTTTTGAAATAATATTAGATTTTACTTGGTTTGTTTTCCAGTCTGACACCATCCTGGGAGACCTTGTTGACTACAAGGATATTTCCTAAGTGTCCTGGAAATTTTTCAACCCAAGTAAACATTATTTCAAAAATTTCATGAGTCACGGAATAATAGTATGTGAGTTAATTAATTATTTTTTAAAAAAAAATTAAGGTTATAATACTTGATTTGGTTTTCATCCAGTCTGACACAATCATAGGAAGCCTTGTTGACTACAAGGATATTTTCCTAAGTGTCCTGGAAGATTTTTCAAACTCAAGATATTATTTCACATTAATCAAAATCAGATGAATAAATATATATATATAGATATTTAAATTGATAGCTTTTAAAAATAATACTTATGTTTTCAACAGGATTTGAAAATACCGCGCATGAAAACATTTGAAATATTTAATAATTCTTTTAATTTGACCTCCCCCTAAACTTGACCCAGTCCCGGGAAGCTTGTTGACCACAAGTACTCTTCCTCTGAGTCTTAAGGTTTGATTTAGATCAAAAGAATAATAATTTTCAAAATGATTTAAAACTTGTTAGACTCCCCCTAAATTTGACACGTCCTAGGAGTCCTTGAAGATCATAAAGTGGACATTTCCTCTGTGTCTTTAGGGTTTATCAAAGTAAAAAAAACTGATAATTTTTAAGTAGATAAATTTTGAAGTCACAATTTGGAAAGAAGATAATTTTGAAAACATATGTAATGCAAATTAAGGTGCAGTTTTCGAAAAATATTTTTAATAAAAAGAAGAAAACACTCCCCCTGCATCCAACACCATTTGACTCCATCTAAGTGCCTTAAGGAACTTTAGTGTTTTCCTAAGAGGCTTGTGTCTAATTGAGTGAGTCAAACAAATTTTTGAAAAGATATATTTTTGGAAAATGTATAATATATATAATCAAACAGACAGGCATGAATTCCATAAAAACATTATTATGTTGAAGCACTATTTTGAAAATAAATTTTTAGGAAAATATTCTTACCATTTTGAAAAATAATTTTGAAAAATAGTTTTCAATTCATTAGTCCTTAACATCTCACCCATTTTAGATGTATCAATACAACAAGCATAGTTGCCTTATAGGTGTATTGTGAGATGCTTAATTTATTTTTCTAAATTTATTAACTCTAAGAATTAATTGAAGCTTGTGTTAGATTTGAATTTGACAAGAAGTAACTTGAATTTAAATTTCAAAAATTGGCTTCCAGGTCTTGGCGAGGCACTAGGCCTTCTTTGGCCGTAGCCTTATGGGATCATCCACCCTTTCCTTGACAAAGCCTTTTAATGAAATTTCATTTTCAAAATTACTTTTTGAAAAGTTCTGGTCTAACTAGTTTGGGTTTTGGATCGGTAATTTCAGCTAGTTCCGCTAACTTGGCTTCCCTAACGTACTATCATCTCACCTCCACCCAATACTAGGTTGATCAAGTTTCAATTATTCTTTTTCCTATAACCGTTCTAATATATAAAATTTAAATATGAATGACATGTCATATATTTTAAAAGAATAGCAAATGCATGTCATGGCAGTTATGCATGAGTCAAACAAGTCAAATAATTTTATTTAAGTTTCTAAAATGTATCAAATTCTCGATTTGATACATGTCGAGTGAATCCGCGAATATGTCAATCCACTTTGACATATTTAATGTTATTAATTTTAATTGTTACACTTTGGGTAAAATTTTACATTAGTTTGAGTTTAAGTTATTTTAAGATTTTAGTTGGATTCAGGTTAATTACAAATTAATTGAGGTTGAATTAATTAGAAATTAATTAAGTAGGATTAATATTAAGTTAATTTTAATTGAAGTTATAATTTTAATTTAATTTTGAATTGAATTAAATTGAATTAATTAAGGTTTAATTTGAAATTAATTGAATTATTTGAATTAATTTAAATTTAATTGAATTTAATTGAATTATATGAATTAATTCGAATTTAATTGAATTTAATTGAATTATTTGAATTAATTCAAATTTATTTGAACTTAATTGAATTATTTAAGATTTAATTAATTAATTTGAATTTTTTTAAGAATTAATTAATTTGAATTTGAATTATTAAGAATTAATTAATTTGAATTCGAATTATTAAGAATTAATTGATTTGAATTTGAATTATTAAGAATTAATTGATTTGAATTTGAATTATTAAGAATTAATTAATTTGAATTTGATTAAGATTTTATTTGAATTAATTTGGATTTAATTTGAATTAATTTGGATTTAATCTGATTTAATTAGAATTTAATTTAAATTAATTTGAGATTTAATTTGAATTAATTTGAGATTTAATTTGAATTAATTTGAGATTTAATTTGAATTAATTTGAATTTAATTTGAATTAATTTGGATTTAATTTGAATTTAATTTGAATTAATTTGAATTAATTTGGATTTAATTTGAATTTAATTTGAATTTAATTTGGATTTAATTTGAATTTAATTTGAATTAATTTGGATTTAATTTGAATTAATTTGAATTTAATTTGAATTAATTTGAGATTTAATTTGAATTAATTTGAATTTAATTTGAATTAATTTGAGATTTAATTCGAATTAATTTGAATTTAATTTGAATTAATTTGAGATTTAATTCGAATTAATTTGGATTTAATTTGAATTATAATGATTAATTAATAATTGTGGGTTTAAGTTTATCATTTTCATTATTTCAAAAATTTCTTCTTCATTTTTGTCTTTCTTTTCAAGTTTTTCTAATAATTTTGATTTATTTGAATTTTTGTAATTTTTATTGATTATGGCCTTTATCTTAGAGAATTCTATTTCCTCTTCAAGATTAAGTTTTTCAATATCCTCACAACAGGTGGAGTAAATTGGGCCACTAGTTAAAGTTTTATAATAATATTTAATATTATCTATGATTAAGTTATTATCTAGGAGAATTTTATATTTAAAATTATCCTTAGAATTATCCTCAAATATATTTTCAATATTTTTAATATTTATCTCTAGATTATCTTTAAGAATTTCTGAATTAATTTCTGAATTAATCTTGAGATTTTCAGGATTAATTTCGGATTTATCCTTAGGATATTCGAATTTGAATTCGGATTTATCCTTAGAATTTTCAATTTCGAGTTCGGGATTGATTTCATATTTAGATCCAGAATTAATTGCATCGTTATCTGTAGAATTATCAGAGTTTATTTTAGATTTAATATCAGAATTAATTTTAGCAATTATTGAATTGGTATTAATGATTAAATAATTTATTTCTGACATTTTAGCCATATTCACATTATGTAACTTATTATTTAAAATATCTAATTGATTATGCAATAATTCTAACTTCTCAGGAAAATTATCTAAATTATTAAACGACATTGCAAGAATTTGTAAAGTTTTTGGAACATACATTTTTCGTACCTTTGCCGAACATTTGTTTTTGTAGTGTCCGAATTTTTCACAGTTGAAGCATTGCACGTGATCCTTGTTTTTTCCGGACTCCTGGCGCTGGTATCTCCTTTGCCGCCGGTGACGAACGATTCTTACGAGTAGGGCATTGATTTTTGTAGTGCCCTCTCTCCCTGCACGTGAAACAAATAATATGGAATTTAAAATTTGACATTAAAATAAAATGTACCTGATTCACCCCTGAGCTCCCCCTCAACTCCTGGCGTCGTTGCTCCGTCGGCGGTTAGTCCGGTGAAGAGCAGCTCGGCTCTGATACCACTTGTAGGACCGGTGCCGTCGATAGAGGGGGGGGTGAATATCGATCGTTAAAATCTTTCGCGGAAAACTCGTTCGTTCTAGACTTAGAATATTAGTAGCAGCGGAAAACAAATAAAGAATAAAATAAAAACAATACAAAGACACAGCGGGATTATTTACTTGGTTCCCAACCCCCCAGGGTCAGTACGTCCAAGGCCTATGTACTCGGCGTGAGTCCACTATTGGTCTCCTTTCCGGAATTTCCGGAGGCGGAGAAACCCGACTTACAGTGCGATATTACAATCAAAATATAATGAAATTTAAGTGCGGTAATTAATAAAATGCAAACCAACAAAAATCTGAAACTCGGCCGATCTAGACCTCCGAAGTGCCGCGCACTTCCTCCTGGAGCCTCCCGGTCGTAGAGCCTCGTTTCTCGTGCGTTACAGTAGGTCGGAATGATCAGAATCGCTCTGGAAAGTTGTCTCTGAAGCTGAGGGTCCGAGGCCCTTTATATATGCCTCCTGGGGGCGCCCCGGTCGCTGGGGGCGCCCCGGAAGACTCGGTCAACTCTTATCCTTGCGCCTACCTCGTCGCTGGTGATAAGATGGTTGACCAGGGCGCCCCGGATTCTCCGGGCGCCCCCGTGGAGGCTTATCCTGTGTTCTGGCTTCGAAACAGCAAAACAGCTACTAATCAGGGCGCCCCGGACGCTCCGGGCGCCCCGGTTGACACCTGTTGTGCATACAACACGAAAGCTGCCACTTTTGTACTGCCTGAGGGCGCCCTGGCTGCATGGGGGCGCCCCCAACACTGGGGGCGCCCTGGTTAGGGCATTCCAGCTCACTTATTTGCTTTATCTCCGGTTCTTGGTACCTGCAAGATACATAAACACAAAGCACATATACATGAAATATTAAGCCTAAGGACATGGTTCGGACTTCGGATTTGTACGAAACCCTAGGTCGAACCGGCACGAGTTCCTATCCCCGAGAACTCGCCCTTCACCTACTCCTTTCAGGAGACGGTTGCCACCCAGTCCTTCGGATGGACTTTTGCTTAGCCTCCGATTACTCCGGATCTCAAGACGCCCGAACCCCGACCCGTCTCTACTCCTGTCCTTAGTCATCGCTCAGCTAAGTTACTTAGTCCCTCGGACCAAGTCTTCATTTCCTAGCAGTCCTTCGCCAGGTGCCTAGCAGCCCTTCGCTAGGTCTTTATTACCAAGCGGTCCTTCGCCTGGTGCCTAGCAATCCTTCGCTAGGTCTTCTATGCCTAGCAGCCCTTCGCTAGGTGCCTAGCAGCCCTTCGCTAGGTCTTCTATGCCTAGTAGTCCTTCACTAGGTGCCTAGCAGCCCTTCGCTAGGTCTTAGGGTTACGATACCTAGCAGCCCTTCGCTAGGTGCCTAACATCCCTTCGTTAGGTCTTAAGGTTACAATACCTAGCAGCCCTTCGCTAGGTGCCTAGCAGCCCTTCGCTAGGACTTGGGGTTTCGATGCCTAGTTTAACTAGGACTTTTCTTCAGCTTTGGTTACTTCACTTTTGCTCCCCTTTGTCTATTCATTGTATCACTGACTTAAGTATATTGTCAAACATTAAAACACTTAAAGAGGAATATCATTGATACAACTTGCACCAACATTCTTGTCGTGCCTTTGGAGAATCTAGTAGTTCTTGTCGGCACGAAACTCGTGGCTTTACGCAGTCATCCCGAAGAAAACTCGGCGTGGACGCGAATAGAGGCGGAGCTTCCAAGGGACGCTACGGTTGGATCTCGTCCCTTTCTTCGAGTTACGCGAGGTAACAATTAAATTAGTTTACGTTTCTGCAAAATTTTAAATATATGATCATGTCTACACAACATAAGGTTGCATGCTAGATGTGTGGTTAAAATAATTTGAGAAATTATTTATGCTAAACCTTTCACTGCACGTAATTAATTTTAAAATTGCGAACTCGCATCCATGTCAACATGCACCCGGTCCCAACAAAAAATCCCAATGTGGGACTAAAGCCCCACTCACAAGGGAGTCTCTTTATTCTCCTCCTCACTTTCCATTCAACAGAAAGTTCCAATGTGGGACTAAAGTCCCACCACCTCTCTTCCATTCACACTAGATATCCAAGATATCTAACAATCCCACACATGAATGGAAATATGGTGATAACATTTAGCAGTTGAGTCGTGTATAGAATAAGAAGGTTTCACCCTTTGAACCTTTCCTTGTGAAGATATCTTTGCTTCCTGGCTGGCAGTAGACACAATGTCCTTGAACTGTGCTACCGTTTATGTAAGCATTGACACATCTCACCCAGGACTCTCCCTAACCTCAGTTCTCATGAGTGTGTTCGTTCTTGGCCATGAACACGCCTGATTCTACGAGAAGTTCTAAGAATTGTACCTCCAATTCTCTTCGAAGCGACCTCACTTCTTTCTCACATAGGTGATCTCTTAAGAGTTTTCCACATAACTCTATTGAATCATTAAAAGCCGTATGCTTAATCTCCATCCTTCACTGTTTCAAAGGGTCGTTCGCTTACAGTGACCACCTTTGTCAGTGCAGTTAGGTTGTCCCTTTGAACCTAGTTCTTGGGATCTCCAGTCTGCATAGGTTGGGTTTCCTTTGCACCAACATTTTCTATCGGCATCAAACTCATCCTTCTTGATGAGCTTGCAACTAACTCTCGATTTAACCCTTTGGTTAGCGGATCCGCTAAGTTATCCTTTGACTTCACATAGTCAACAGTGATAACTCCAGTTGAGAGTATCATCTCCGAACCACGTAAAGGTTTTGTGTTAGCGTTTGATTATTTATATTGTTTATAGTTCCGCTTGAGCACGCTACCACGTGTAGGAAGAATCGGCGATCAAAGTGGGTGAGCGGCTATTCACCCCCTCTAGCAGTACGCATCGATCCCAACAACATGGACTCCTCCTCCGATTCCGTTATGTTGGTTGGCTCGGTCCTCATCTACGCCCTCAAGCTCATCCTGCCCGTCCAAGGGAAATAACTGCCGAGCGGCAGGCGTACCCCGCATGGGTTCTTCCGCCGCCGGGCCAGCCGTGGGTCTTCCCCGACCCTGGCCGCCTCTCGGGGAGTCCTGACGCCCACGGCCCCTAGCGGTCGGGGCCCGACTCCTCCCGGCCTGTCGGTAATCCTCGGTGCTATCGGTGTTGCATTGGTGGAAAGTGCAATAAGGCCTCCACTGGACCGGCAGGCATTCCTGCACCACTTGCTGAACATGTCTCCATTCCATCCCTACTCGGTCGCCTGGTGAGCGGCTATTCTATGGGGGACTAGGCCCCGAGGTAGCGTCAGCTTCTTTTTTTCGAGCGGTCTGGGCTTTCTCCACGTTGATGTATTTAACAGCTTTTCCTAAGAAACTGTCGAAGTCCTTTGGGGGCTTCCTAATCAACGATCGAAAGAAATCTCCTTCCTGTAAGCCTTGGGAGAAAGCGCTGATGAAGACCTCGGGGGTGGCGGTTGGTACGTGCATGGCCACACCATTGAACCTCTTGATGTAGGCTTGAAGTAATTCCTTCGAACATTGTTTTAACGCAAATAAGTTGAGACTTATCCTATGATGCCTTTGACCGTTCACGAAATGTTTCATAAACAACCTCTTGAGCACCACGAAACTTGACATAGACCCACTCAGGAGCCGATTAAACCAAGGCTGGGCTGCTCCCGATAGAGTTGTTAGAAACGCCCGACACTTGACGCCCTCGGAGTATTGATGAAGCAAGGCGGCACTTTCAATCTTCATAATATGCTCTTCGGGATCGCTGGCTCCCGAGTACTCCGGGATGGTAAAGAATCGGAGATGCTTGGCAACAGGATCTTCAAGAACATGCAAGGAAAATGGGCTGCAGATTGGGGGGCCAGCGCTAGGTCAGCCAGGCCCTTTCCCTTATCAGGTCGTTGCTGGTGCGTCTGACTGGATGCAGACCCCTCCGCCGGACCTGAGTGGACTTCATCTCCTCTAGTTCAGAAGAGAGCAGGGGGAAGGGAATCGGGATGCCTTCCGGCCTGGCGGAATTCCCTCGACCCATTGAGTTTCCAACTACCGATGGTACAAGGAATCGGGTCGCGAACCTGCTAGCAGGCAGGGGCAGTTGGGGGGTCTTTTGGTCTCGAGCAGCCATCAGGAACTCACACTCCTCCGACGTGATGGTAACCGTCACTTTGTTGGGGTCTTCCATCTTCTACTCCCGATCAGGCGGTGTGCCCTCCGTCTAGCGCTAATTATGTTCATGTCGGCAAGCGAGGTGGGAGTCCCAACACGATGACGGGGCACGATTCGTTGGTAAGAGGAGGATGACCGGTGACGTACTTCATGATTTAGGATTTCGACTGCGAGGGCCCCCCGGCGGTCAAGTCGACATGTGGTGGAGAGAAAGGAAGTGGTTCAAGAAAATGCACTGTAGCTCTGGAATCTTCCCCCTTGCATGTGAGGGATGGAGGGTCTTATATAGCCGGAAGGATCGACAAACTCTGCCCCCTTCCTGCTCTCCTTTTGTATTATGCGAGGACAGGATCAGGAGCCCCTGCCAGTTAGCCGACTGACCCTGTCTGACATTTGCAGGAGGTGCACAGGTACGGCTTGGTCTTTCCATGAACGTCTGCCAGATGTCTAACTGTGCCAACGAGAACTCCACGATTCGGACACGAGCGGTGTCAGATCTGAGTCGGCGAATATTGATACGGCTATTGTATTTATCTGTGGGGGTCAGAGGATTTGTACTATCGTGGACAATGGCTACTTCCGAGCCGTAGTACACTCAGGGGTAGGTCGATCGACACGCCTGTATTCCCTACTTAGTGCCCTCGGTGGGGATTGGTTTAGGACTTGTGTCGAGTAATTGTCCGACCGACGCATCCGACTAGAATAAAATTCGAGGCTGATGGCGTGGCTGCCTCCTACGGGTATTCTTACGACCGACTATGTCGCTAACCCTCACAATCCCTTTTGGGCCTAGCGAAGGGGGGCCCATGTTCCACCATACCGGACTCTTATATTCTGATCAACCCCTTTTAGACATAGCCATGCTGGCTGATCTGACTCCATACCAGCTAGGATGGGATCCATACTGTATATCAAAGATTTTTCAGTTGGTGGAGAAATATAACTATACAGAACTCTTTGATCTTAACCATCTCAGTTTTAACGAGAAATCACCAAGCACTAATTACTTATCCTTGTATTACAATTCTAACACTAAAATAAGTATTTATTTAAATTTTCAATCTCACCTTCCTATTTTATGGAGATTGCTGGTGCTCTCGTCGACGGAGAGGCTCTCCGCAGAGTCATCGGCAAAAGAAGGCTCTTCCGCCCTGGACAGAGTGTAAGCCACCTCGACCATGCTCGGCCTCCTCGTCGGATCCTTCCTCAGGCACTCCCTCGCCAAGTCCACCACCGCCACCACGCTCTCCAATGCGCATGTACTCGACGCCAACGCCGTGTCCATCCATGCCGCCACCGCCTCCTTCCCTCTGCCGAAAACCGTTCGCGCAGCCTCCGCCCACAGCGCCTGCCCGTCCGCCCCCGCCGCCTCCCTCCCCGACACCAGCTCCAACAGCACCACGCCGTACGCGAACACGTCCATCTTGGTGGTGACGAGGCCATCGGACAAGTACTCCGGCGCGACATAGCCCTATGAGAGATCATATAAATAAATATTGATAAAATTGTGTGATGATTGCTTTGGTTGGCTAGCTCTACCTGCGTGCCAACGATGTGGGTCGTGACGGCGTTGAAGCCGGCGCGGGCCAGGCCGAAGTTGGCGACCTTGGCCCGGAGGCGGTGGTCCAGGAGCACGTTGCTGGTCTTGACGTCCTTGTGGACGACGCGCGGCCATGTGTGCTCGTGAATGTACTGCAGGCCGTTGGCCAGGTCTAGCGCGATCCGGACGCGGGCTCGCCAGTCCAGCTTTCGGGCCAGGCCCGGCGCGTGCAGCCACCGGTCCAGCGAGCCATTTTCCACGTACTCGTACACCAGGTAGCACCCGCCGCCGCCGTCGTCGACACAGAACCCCTCGAGCTTCACCAGGTTGCTGTGGTTCACCTTGTTTTTTTTTGGAATCATCGGAGTGCTCGATTAAAGTCAGATGTGGTTTTTAAAAATTCTTTTAAATGCTCTCTTCGATGTTATTTCTCAAAATTGAATGAAGCTCTTCCCATTTGGTAATTGGTACTAACTCTTTCCAGATATTATGTGGACTAACTAATTTAAAACTAAATAGACATGAATATTAAAATGCAAATAATAGAAGACAGAGAGAGTAATTTACCTTCTGCAGAATCTTGAGCTCGTCGCTGGCGTTCCACTTCATCTTCTTGATAGCAAACGCTTCGCCGTGCATGATTCCCTTGTACACCGACCCCTTAACGCGGCAGCTCGGGGCGAAATCGCACGTCGATCGCTTCAACTCCTCGATCGAGTACACCTTGTACTTATCCAACCACTCCGAGATCTCGCCGATCAGCTTATCCTCCTCCGACGATCTCACGGGGAACTCTTTTTTCGTTGCCGATGCTAATTCATTATTATTGGGATTGCTTTTTCCATCTTTTGAAGTCGAAATCCACAGAGATATTACGGATAGCAGCAGAAGAAATCCAGTGATGCCCAATCCGATTGCTAGCCCTGTGATCACTCCATCTCTGTCATTTTTCGCGTCCGGAGAAGCCTCCGGAGCAGGGGAAGAGTTGGAGAGCAACAGAGGCGGTGGGATTTGATAGAGAGGCACAAAGATTACTGAAAAGGTTCCGTTTTGGGGGCCATTCAGAGCGATCAGAGTCGGTACGTCGGTCGCAAAGCTCGCAGCCACCGAAGCGTAGGTGTCGGACGGCTGGAGCACGTACGTGACGAGGCCGAGCGGCCGCCGGGTCATGTTGATGTCGAGGCAGCGGCAGAAGATGGGGAAAACGGCGGTGACGCCGATAGAGAGATTAGTTGGGATGAGCGTGGGGTTGTCCAGCTCGACGGCGGGATAGGAGGTGAGGTTGCCGAACTTGAAGGTGGAAACCTGGTAAAAGGTGTCGCCGGCCGCGATCTGGTAGGGGATGGCAGCGGAGGAGCGGTTGGAATTGCAGGAGCAGGTCAATGGGACGAGAAGGGGTTGGTCGGGGCGGAGGGCGGCGCCGGTGGCCGAGAGGTTGCTGGAGCGGGCGACGGAGAGGCGGCTGGCGCCGAAGAGGTCGCCGACGGACGCGAGGTCGAGGGCAGGGAGCTGGTCGGCGGCCGCGCGGTAGAGCGCGTAGGCTGAGCACGGGTAGATGCTGCGGTTGGCGGCGCAGGGGACGCCGTCGGAGAGAGGTGGCGTTTGACCGTTAACGGATTGGAGAAGAAGGCCCAGTGCAAGAAGGAAGGAAAAACTCATGATTAATTGTCTGTTCAGTTGCGGTTCTCGCAGTTAGACGGGACTATTCATAAATAATATGATTTTTAATATTAAAATAAATATGTAAGAATAAAAATTATATATATATATATATATATATATGACATATAAATTTTATTTTTTGAATTAAGTGTTGGATGTTATTGATGCTCAAATCAATGAACTAGGTTAACAACTAATTCTGTACACTGAACAAGATACTAAATAAATAAATATTAAAAATTATTAATAGAATTTCAACATTCAATTATTTTTAAAGAATTAGGTTTGTATATTGTTTGGTGATGGGTTAATAATAACCTGATAATAGGACATTGATCCATCATTTAAAAACTAGTAAAGCCGGTGGACTTGTCGAAAGGCATCACTTTAAAAAATATATATATTTATTAAAGGCATCAGAATAAAATTTTAATGTAAAATTAGGAAAAGTGAATAAGAAATTTGGCCAGTCATTGTTTACTTGGGTCCAGGTCGTCATAGGTGACGTGGTAATTGGAAAATTTGCAAAGTGACACTGATGGGACTCATGCACTGCTAACAATTCGAGGGATCGTTATGCTAGGAAATTCGACCTTAAACTTTTGGTACTTTCTACTCGTCAAATGATCTCAGGTTTGGGAATTAGATAGACTGAAAAGCCATTCGATGGAAGTAGACTTTGTTATTGTTTTGGTAGAGTAAAAAAATGATGAATCAAGGGCCTAATGACTATACAAGCCTAAACCAAGCCAAGTGAGGTATTTAGACAAGTTGTTCTTAGCTCAAACAAGTTGGATAGATTAATCACTCAAGCAAGTTGTTCTTATGTTGATGTCGTTCAACTAGATGAGTTGGAGAACCAATTAAGTCATATGAATCAATGAATATTAGTGCAATTGAAGCTTAAGTGGTGGGGTTCATCTTTGATTTTTGATGATTAGACAAAGAGATTAAGTTAAAATTACTTTCATATTTGATGTGCAGATTAAGTCGTGCAAGGACTTGATAAAATCAACACAAAGACTTAGTGCGGTGGACATTGGAAATTGATTTAATGTCACAAGATTTCTCGGAGATTAAAGATGAATGTTATGGGGCATCCGAAGATGGTAGAACTAGGAGCATTGAGGTGGCAACTTAGCTTGAGTGAGGTTGTTGACTTTGGTAATGCTAAAGGTCAGCCAAGGGATGCCGGAGTATGAGACTACAGCAATTGCCATCTCTGGCCGGCAGAGGGGATAAACAACAGTCATGCCGGCAAACTGCCATGGTTGGCAGCAAGGAAGAAGTAGCTTGAGAGGCTCCTTGCCGCTTCCATGGCCCCTAGCTAGTTTGGCCACAATGACTGTCCAATCCAAATTGAAGCCGGACGGTGCCGCAATCCAAGAGCTCATCACATGCATTTTGGTTGTTTCCTTTTGGATGAGCGATCAATTGTATGAACTTGATAGAGCTTGCTCAATCACGATAATACACTATAGTTGGAGATACATATTTACCTTTATCCCAAAAATAAGTTTGGGGGCAAAGGTTGAGAACACTTAAGATGTGGTCAACAAAGATTGTCCACCAAACAATTTTAGGAGTTGCATGTATATTTAGATAGCTGCAAGTGCCTACACAATTAACCCAAGTTAAACTTGTTGAGAAAACTCAAGATTGACTTGGTTGGTGGGATCATATATAGCTCATACACTAGGATACTATATATAATCGAGCCTCAATGCATGATGACTTTTCATGGATCCTCAATGTTGCCACTACTACATAATTGACCCTTAATACATGAATAGTTACAGAAAATTCATCATAACTGTTATGCTAAAGGAGGCCAAGCCAATAAAAAAAATGAAAGCTATAAGAGAAGTTCACATAGTGGACAAGATGCAAAAGGCAAGATGAGCTAATTAACCTAAGAAGAAGGCAAGAATATTATTGCCTACTAGGTCCATTGGTGAAACTTAGAAGTTCAAGGCAAATAATCCATATCATTAAGATCAGTAAGCATGGTTCTATATCCTCTTTCATTGTTAGATATCATGTCACTAGAAATACTACAAATTGTATCTCATAGCTAGAGATGAAAAAGAAGCAATAAAATCTTAAAGTTTATAGTCCACACTAAGAATTAAACATGATCTTTGACTGTTAAGACTAAAAATTATAGCAAACCATCTCAATCTGTCGTCTCCCATTTCAAAATCTAATGGAGCTAGATTTTTAACGGCTCTCAGAAATTATGACAGTAATAATTCAATAGTATTTGTATAATATTAGATCATCAACAAGGTACATGAGAACCAGTATAAGAATTTCAGAGTTCACTATACGTACATTTAGAAGCATTATTCTGAATCAAACAAGTATGTACGAATTCATGTTCAGAATACAGTTAATGATGTTGAACAGATAACCCTGGTGGTGATCATCAAGCAAGTTTGCATCCTTTCACTTTACTAGCTCCTCTTCTTTTCTGGCTTCCTCCAGCTCTCTCAGCCCACCAACCTTTTGTTCAATTTCCTCAATCAACTCCTCTCTCCATAGCTCTGCTCTTGCAGATTCTTCTATATCTTCTTGCTGCATATCCATGATCAGGAGGATTGTGATACAACAGCAAAGAAGAAACAGTCAGAGAGGAATTTTCAGTACCTTTTCGTAGATCCAGTGCACTGATCCGTCTCCTCCATCTTTGCGGTACCCTTCGCTATCGTAGAAAGGATCCTAAGATTCATGTTAATTCAATCAGTTGGAAACCTTGAAGAAAGGAGAAGAGCAATGCCTGGTCTTACTTTAGTGGATCCAAAGAAACAGCAACCCCAGACGGTGAACATGATGTACATGGTATCTGCAGAAGTCAGCTCCATCGATCGTCATGTGAGAATAGGAAATTAAGAAGAAATGTGAAGCAGACAATTTGTTCCCAGTACGCACAGACGTTCTTCATGGTTGCATCGCTGAGATGCCAAATCGACTTGTGCACGACGTAGTCCCTCTGGTTCGCCACGTGTTCTACCATCACGGCCATCAGCGGCCAATCCGGGAAGGCGTTCAACTTCCATGAAGTGCTGCTGGTCCCTCTACTCTTGCCTTCCGGGCACTGCATGATCGGCGGCCGTGCTTCAGTTAAACAAGCATGCAATGAGCAGATTCTGAAAATTTCCGGACTAAACTAAGTGACGGACTGGGTAGAAGAAGTCTCTTACTTTACCGAAGAGAAGGCAGGCCGGAGACGTCGTGGAGATCGGGAATCGGCTGTGGATGAGCTGAGAGCATAGCGACGGGGAGCGGAGGGCGGAGGCGGCGACCGTCGTCATTTGATGGTGCTTCAGGCGCTGGTGGATACTAAATTGGATAAGAAATGAGAGGGAGCGAAGCCGATGGGGTTGTAGTATTGTTAACTATTCAAATGGCTGTTGATGGGCTCAGACATTGTGGATCTGAGTCATTTTGTTTTAGTGGATTGGGTTCGAGATGGATGATGGTAGTGAGGGAGGATGATTTTTTTGATGTGGAGGAGGATATGGGCGCCACATCGTAAGACCAGGGTTCGGTCAACGTACACCCTGATTAGTGGGAGTCAAGATGGAGCTTAGATCAGACCGGGCGAGCTCGAATCAAGTTGGACCTGTTCGAGGCTATCTCATGGTGAAGTTCAATCCGGGTTGCGATGAACTCGAAAAGGTTGAGCTGATTCGTCCAAGTTCAATCTAGCCTAGGGCCGAGTCCCTGTAGGTCCTTCTGAGTGCAAATCCGATAAAATCGAGTACAGTATGGCAGAATAGTTAGACCTTGGGTACTAGTTCCTCCTCTATATGTGTGGCATCCCCCGAGATTATAGTACAGTGGTAGATTGATTAATTATTATCTTAGGTATTCGCGGTTCGAACCCTAATTACGGCAAATTTTATAGAAATTTTTCTTTCAAATGGGACGTGAATCTTGGGACGCTGGGCTTCTAGACCGCCCACTACGAACGCGTCCCGATTTATCCTGGTGACCGATGAAAAATTTCTGTGAGGTCAGACCGGTCACCCAGGTTCATTTGCTACCTGGTTAATATTTTTTTTTCCTCTATATGTGTGGCAGTATCAACCAAGAAAGGAAAGAGTATGTGTAAGTGATGCAACGTATGCTAATGAATCGATTCATGTATGAATATCGAAAATAATCTTTATAATTTGTTTTTCAAAAAAGAATACTATGAAATACGAAAAACTCGGCGCTACAAGAAAAAGACGGCAGCTATAAACAGTATTAATCAAAACTATCTCAAAATAACTAAACAAGACACTTATATAGACCCATAATCCTATGCAAGATGAAAATATCAAAAATACCTTAAATACTAAAAATATGAAAATTACTAAAAAAAATTAATAGAAATGTTCGAAACCTTCGAAAAGATCCTAAACGATGTTTTCGGATCCAAGATTTTGCTGGTTACTAGTTCTATCCGATAACAAATTTAGATCTCTGAATGAATTTTGATAATAGACAAATAATACCTCATTTTGATATACAAACCAAAAAATATAATTTCATCTTTGCCATCATGTTGTTCTTTAGAATCGACTAGAGCGTAGGAAGGACCACTCCAAGGCGTGCCATGGAGCTCTTACCCTCCTTGGTGGGGTGTTCCACTAGATATCTGCCTTATCTGATTCATCAATTGCTGACTCGATCCGTCAGAAGCCATCCATTAGAGGCCGGCCTAACATTAGACGAATCCATCCCTTGATCTTGGACCGGATTAATTCTTTTACTCGACCGAAATGAATTTGTTAAATCGGTGAAAGTCGCTTAATTCCTTAGAGTCGGGGATTAATAGCTTCTTCACAAAAAGCTCTATGTGAGTTCGGAAGATTGCGTAGGATCGGATGTTTGGGGCTGACCCAGTTTGAGGGAAAGGGAATGAATAACGTACTCAAAAAGATTGAATTTCTTTTAAAAACACAAGATAATAAACTTATTAACAGCGTGTGTGCTCGTATGCATTCTTCCTGCCAAGAATATACAGTGCAAGTAATAAGAAATACGATCAAACAATTATAATAAGGCCATTTTATATGGTTCACAGACCTTGTTAATTCCTAAACCACAACTTATGATTCGTTCAATGAATTACCCCTGCAAAGGTACCATTGAAACCAACCCCTTGGCAAGAGATACTTGGGTAAATATCTTAAAGATGTTTTAGTGCAGCCAATGTTGTTCTTGAAGCTCTCTCAAAACTAATTTTACAAGTTAACCCAAGAAATTAGTTAACTAATAAAATACTCCAATCGATTGTTCGAACATAAATGACTTTTATATAAGGTCAACCAATGACCATATCGATGGTCAATCAAAAATTGTTCTCCAATTGATATTTACACAGGTGTTTATTTCAATTCATTTTGAGATTAATTTTCAATTGATATAAGACGTCTGACCTTCTCATGCAAAAGGTTACTATATTAGGATAAATGACTCTCATAATTCATTCCCTTTCAAAATATATGAGATTAATCTGGAGAGGTCCCAAAGAAACAACTTCATCATTAGGCTGTTATAGGCAATCAAAAATTTGTTTAGATTTACTACTGAACCCTTATGTTTAATCATTGACTTGACTTTGCCAATTCACCATGCTCCCCGAGCTCCATATGCATTATGCTACGTCATTGTACACTTTGATGCAATGATGTACACATCAAACTCTACCAATAATTTCTTTTTCTTGCCCCCGGGGTTATGATGCAGCGGTAAGATCACTAGTAATTAACCCAGGCATTCGCGATTCGATCCCCAGCTATGACGTATTTTGCAGAAATTTTCCCTCCAAATGGGGCGCGAATCCTAGGACGCTGGGCTTCTGGATTGGCCACCGCGAGCGCTTCCCGATTTATCCTGGTGACCGATAGGAAATTTTCATGGGACCGAGTCAATCATCCCAGATTCAATTTGTCTGCCTGATTCTATTATAATAATTTCTTTTTCTTTAGCAACCTATTTAAGCTAGTAAATGCTTAAGTGTTACCAAACAATGGAATGGTAACTTTTCAACACTTACAATCATGTATTTCACCTTTAAGTGTCAATTGCATATAAAACAAAAATAAATTTAAACATCCTATACTTGATGAAAAAATAATCTAAAAATGCTATTTAGTTCTATACAATTATCAAAAGATTACTAAGAGCTTAAAATATGCAAAATAATATTAAAAATATAAAATCAAGTTTATTACTATTATTCTAGTCAACTGAACTATATATTCCAATCGACCGAACTAAGTTCAATCGATTGGATGCTAAAACTTTTAATAGTCTAATTTTAACAATTTGTTAAAATTTTAGAAAAATCATTTGTTTTTTAAATATACATTCATGTATATCTATTATCTAGATGGATTTTAATATTTTGGTAAAAATCTTGGAAGGGTTAAAATGTCTAGTGTTTTACATCTCAATCTATCATATTACCATTTAATTATGAATTTTCTAAACTTATCATTGTAATATCATGTGCATCATTGAATTACATGTGTTAGACTTATGGATCATAGACGATTTAACTATTTATATACTTCTACTAATACTTAGTGCCAAAAGTTATAATTTTTCAAAATTTTATCTAGCTTGAAAATGTAATGTTTTGTTAATTGTAGGTAAATTTTTAACCGCAATCATTTTGAACTATGTATATGATCAAGTAACTAATCTTTCCTATGATTGTTCATGAATTTAATATTTTAGGTCCTCACGGGCTAACGTAGTTGGCTCATATAATAGTATTACAGCCAATAGACCAGGGATCAATTTCCAGTTAGTGTGAAATGACCCGCTAGTTGTCTCAATCCTTTCATACGTTATTGTTGCTTGGCGAAATCTCTCATAATTTACTTCCCTTATGTGATCGTGCCAATAAAAAGTATAAGTGTGCTTTTGCAACATTTCATGCATATACACAATCAAATCATTCAAAAAGCATGATACCAATCTTAAAGATCACTGAATTTATATTTGAATTCATATAAATCCCTAATCATCCAACTCATGCAATTATAAGCATAAGGTAAGCATTTCATTTAACATGAGTATGAGCCCAAATGATGTGTCGACTCGCTAGTGATGAACGAACGATCTCCCCCAATTATTAGTAAATCCTCTTCCCAATCATTAGTAAAACCATATACTTTGGAACTAATACCAGGTTGAGACCAACTTGGTTATCTAGGTTTCTCTAGGTATCCATTTTCTAAGGATTTTCTTGGCCTATTTGATTTCATTTCTAGACAGTACACATGAGTTGGTCTTGGTTCTGAGTTGGCCTCTAGTTATAATAGAGTAGTGAGCCTCGTCTTACGTCTTCAACTTGTACCCCCAGGTTATCCTTCCTATATTTTACTTCTTGACTTCTAATGATCATGTCTAAGTATTTGGAGCCATATGGATTTATTTTTTTTTTGACTATTTTTAAATTATTTACTTGTGAGTTCATATTTTCATTTTTGTCCACAAGTTTCTTAACTCAAGATTGATCATGCATATAATTCATCACAAGGTGATGGTAGGGAGCTAATTTGGGTTTCTAATTGATTCGGCATGAACATCTCACCACGAAGGTACGGTACTAGAAATTCACTCCAACGATAAGAACGATGACGTGAAATAGACCTCCTCCTCTTGTAGCGCAGTGATTTCTTGCGGAGAATAACAAGCATCAAAGAGCTCGCTGGGAAACTCGGTGAGACCACTCCAATGCCTAAGTTAGCATGGAGAATAAAAGTCAAACCTAAAAAATATGAGAGAGAAAATGTGTGAAAATAATGGTCGTAGAGCATATGATATCCCCTTCAATCCTTTTTTTGTCCTCCTGAGAAGTCCAAATAAAAGTAATTCAATGAACATTCACTAACCATTAAAGAGTGTCTTGTAAGTTTTATCTTGACCGAGTCAAGAGATATAACATGGATGTTATGTTGACCAAGTCTTATCACGTGGACGCTATATTGACCGTCCTTAACCTTATTATTGTTTTTGTTTGCAACTCCCCATCATCCATGGCCATTAGAACAAGATAATTGTTTTTGGGTAGTTGCTCTTGTTCTTGTTGGAGTTGAGAAGGTGAGAGCATTCCTTCACTTTCATCTTCTTCCATTAATGGAGGTATGGAAAAAGACGCACATTCATCTTCCTCCATTAATAGAGGGAGAAGAAAAGACATCTTCCTCCTATACATATGCGTCCAAATGCAATAGAAAGGGTGTGTGAAAAAGAAAAGGAGAACATCAAAGATTGAGGGATTTGTTTGTGATTGTTTTTTGGACGATAAAATTCTCCTCCAATTTCTTCTCCAAGTAGAACACTGTAAGTCTTTTGTTTTGTACAAATTTCTTACAAATCAACAGTTCTTTGGAAGATGGGAAAGTGTCATCCTAAGCGGCCCCAAGAGAACATAATTTCTTCTTCTCTACCTTTTGTTTTCTCTTCTCCTTGCCCTTATTTTCATTCCTTTCTTTAATTTTGGGAAATCACCTTTTAAGTTCTTTTCTGCTTCACAATTGAAGCATCTATCTGATCATTCATCTCTTTTCCTTCGTTTTCTTATTTGCCTCGAGTATTATTCTTCTCTCGTTTGAACTTAAATTTTGATTCTTTTGCATATTCTCCTCGCTATATGCACAACTTGCTTATTATTCATCAATTTTGCAAATACTTGATGGTTGTGATGATAATGATAACAATGAGCTTCTCCTCTATCTTCTTATCACTAGGATGACCCACAGATGTGATCTTGGAGATAGGGTGTTATAGTTAAGTCCTCTAGTGATAAGTCAGGAATTTAGAATTCGAAACTCAACTATGGTGTATTTGTTGGAGGATTTTTTCGAGATTTTATACTAAATTGAAATTACAAAACAATTTCAACTTATCTCTGTTGAGTGGCCGAGTTGAAAACCGAAGCTGCCGAGTGAGATCCGAGTGGCCGAGTGAGGTCCGAGTGGAATCTCCCGACCCGAGCAGGTTTTCCCGAGTGGCCGAGTGAGATCCGAGTGAAATCTCCCGAGCGGCCGAGTGAGATCCGAGTGAAGTCTCCCGAGCGGCCGGTGAGCTCCCGAATGAAGTTTCCCGAGCGGCCGAGTGAGCTCCCGAATGAAGTTTCCCGAGCGGCCGAGTGAGCTCCCGAGTGGCCGAGTGAACTCCCGAGTGAGGTTTCCGAGTGGAGTTTCCCGACCGGGATCTCCCGAACAGCAGTAGGACGTCTCCCGACCGGGGAGTTGCTGAGGCCTGCGCAGCGCAGTTTCCTTGAAACAGATTCGTCCTCCTCCGGCGGTGCTTCGAGACTCAGATGGACTTCCGTCTCTCAGGATACAACAGCAGACCACGGGCACAATGGAGCACGCGTTGCTCGTGGCGAACTGAGGAGGTACCCGACTGCTATCAGCAGAGTCGGGAGCGAGGTGGAGTGGAGAAGAATTTCGCACTGCGTCTATGCCTGTGCGTCCCTTTTTGCTCTCGGTCACGGCCTCCTTTTATAGGCTCAGACCTCGCAGTATTAAATGACGAATTAATCGTCATTTAATGGCATTTACCCGACCAGATCCAAATGTCTGGGGGTTACTGATCTCGCATTAAACAAAATTAATGCATCAGTTACATTCGAGCAAAAATCAAATTTGGCAAAACTTTGGTTCATCTGCTTGGACAAATTTTGCCCCGACCGGTCCGACATTCGACGTGCGCGGGTCGTGCATGCACACGAGTTCACTTGGTTCAGTACAAATCCGGGCCCTGGATTTGCACCCCCCCCCCCTGCGCACCCACGCGTGAGAGAGAGCCTCTCCCCTAGCATTTGTTCACAACTACCATGCTTATGATACAATATAAACCAAATATTTTGCCTTAAACTCCCAATGTGGGACTAAAGCCCCCCCTCTCAAGGGGGCCCTTTTATTCTCCTCCTCACTTTCTACTCAAGAGAAAGTAACAATGTGGGACTAAAAGTCCCTCCACCTCTTTTTCATTCACACCATATATCCTAAGATAGATAACAATCCCCCACATGAATGGAAACATGGTGATAGCATTCAGCAGTTGAGTCGTGTATAGGATAGGTAGGTTTCACCCTTTGAACCTTCCCTTGTGCAGATCTGTTTGCTTCCTGGCTGACAGTAGACACGATGTCCTTGAACTGTGCTGCCTTTTGTGTAAGCATTGACACATCTCACCCAGGACTCTCCCTGATACACCTCAGTTCTCATGAGTGTGTTCTTTCTTGGCCATGAACACACCTGATTCTGCGAGAAGTTCTAAGAATTGTGCCTCTAATTCTCTTCGAAGCGGCCCCACTTCTTTATCACATAGGTGATCTTTTAAGAGTTTTCCTCGTAACTCTAATGAATCATTAAAAGCCGTATGCTTAACCTTCATCCTTCACTGTTTCAAAGGGTCATTCCCTTATAGTGAACACTTTTGTCAGTGCAATTAGGTTGTCCCTTTGAACCTAGTTCTTGGGATCTCCAGTCTGCATAGGTTGGGTTTCCTTTGCACCAACATTTTCTATCGGCATCAAACCCATCCTCCTTGATGAGCTTGCAACTAACTCTCGATTTAACCCTTTGGTTAGCGGATCTGCTAAGTTATCCTTTGACTTCACATAGTCAACAGTGATAATTCCAGTTGAGAGTAGTTGTTTAATGGTATTGTGTCTTCGACGTATATGTCTAGACTTACCATTATATAGATGGCTTTGTGCCCGACCAATTGCAGATTGACTATCACAATGTATGCAGATTGCCGGCACGAGTTTAGGCCATCTCGGTACATCTTCTAAGAATTGCCGTAGCCATTCAGCCTCTTCACCACATTTGTCAAGAGCTACAAACTCAGACTCCATCGTGGATCTGGTTATTACGGTTTGCTTAGAAGATTTCCATGAAATGGCTGCACTTCTCAGAGTGAACATATAACCACTCGTAGACTTTGAGTCTTTTATATCAGATATCCAACTCGCATCGCTGTATCCTTCGATAACAGCAGGATATCTCATATAGTGCAGTCCATTTCCACGAGTATATCTCAAGTACCTTAGTATTCTTGTTATCCCTTTCCAGTGCTCAACACCGGGATTACTCGTGTATCTACTCAATTTGCTTACTGAGTAGGCTAAGTCTGGTCGTGTACAATTCATCAAGTACATCAGACTTCCAATCACCCGAGCGTACTCTACCTGAGAGATTCTTTCGCCTCGATTTTTCGATAGATGTTGGCTTGTATCTATCGGTGTTCGTGCCAACGCAGTATCACCATTGGTGAATTTCTCAAGAATCTTGTCCACGTAGTGGGACTGACTAAGAACAAGTCCTTCAGCTGTTCTAAGAATCTTGATTCCTAGAATCATATCAGCTAGGCCCATGTCTTTCATGTCAAATCTTGAGTTTAACATGTCTTTCGTGGATTTGATTATCTTATCATTACTCCTAATGATAAGTATGTCGTCTACATACAAGCACAAGATGACAAAGTCATCTTCTGTAGCTTTCGAGTAGACACATTTATCACATTCATTGATTTTGAATCCACCTTCTCGCATGGCATTATCAAATTTCTCATGCCACTGCTTTGGAGCTTGCTTCAAGCCGTATAACGACTTTACCAATTTGCAAACCTGGTTGTTCTGTCCTGGCCCAGAAAACCCCTCTGGTTGCTCCATATAGATTTCCTCTTCTAAATCTCCGTTTAGAAAGGTCGTCTTTACATCCATCTGATGTATTTCCAGGTTCCATAGAGCAGCAATAGCTAACAACACTCTAATGGACGTTATTCTCGACACAGGAGAATATGTATCAAAGTAATCAAGGCCTTCTTTCTGTCGGTAACCTTTAATTACCAACCTGGCCTTATACTTGTCAATTGTGCCATCTGATCTTATCTTCTTCTTGAAAATCCACTTGCAACCTAATGGTTTACTTCCCGGAGGAAGGTCCACAAGTTCCCACGTGTGATTTTGCAAGATAGATTCTATCTCAGATGCAATTGCCTCTTTCCAGTGAGGTCCCTCAGAGGAGTTCACAGCTTCTGAGTAGCTTTGGGGTTCACCTTCCAGTATGAAAGTGATAAAATCTGATCCATAAGATTTTTCCACCCGAGCTCTCTTACTCCGTCGAGGTGCATTCTCAACTGGTTCATCTTCCTCTTCTTCTTCCTCTGATATTTCCTTTACCCTTTTTGAGGAGCTAGCATCCTCTCGGGTCTTATATGGAAATACATGCTCGAAGAATGAGGCATTTCTCGATTCTATTATCGAGTTCTTGTGTATATCCGGTAATTGTGATTCATAAACGCAAAACCGATATGCACTGCTGTTATGTGCATATCCAATAAATATTCAATCAACAGTTTTTGGTCCTATCTTAACCCTTTTTGGATCAGGCACCAAAACTTTGGCAAGACACCCCCACACTCGTAAGTATTTGTAGGATGGTTGTCTTCCATTCCATAACTCATAAGGACTCTTATGTATTCTCTTCCGAGGGACCTTATTTAAAAGGTAATTAGCTGTTAACACAGCTTCCCCCCACATCGAGTCTGGCAGTCCAGAGCTCAATAGAAGAGCATTTATCATCTCCTTAAGAGTTCTATTCTTTCGCTCAGCAATCCCATTCTGCTGAGGGGTATAAGGAGCCGTTGTCTCGTGTCTGATCCCATGTTCAGCACACAACTCAGCGAATGGTGATACATATTTACCATCTCGGTCACTTCGAACCACATTAATTTTCTTATTAAGTTGGTTTTCAACCTCATTCTTATAGAGAATGAATTTCTCTATAGCTTCATCCTTGCTTTTGAGAAGATACACATAACAATATTTTGTGTTATCATCTACAAAAGTGATGAAGTACTTATTCCCACCACGTGTCGGTGTGCCTTTAAGGTCACATACGTCGGTGTGAATTAGGCCGAGAGGTTCGGTGCTTCTTTCAACGTGTTGAAAGGATGACCTAGTCAACTTCGCTTCAACACAAGTCTCACACTTGTGTGTCGGGTCAAGGTGGAATTTCGGTATGCTTTGCATGTTCATTAATCTACGAATCATATCGTAATTCACATGTCCTAGTCTACCATGCCATAAACACGAAGACTCAAGCATATAAGTGGAAGAGCTTTCAGTTTTATTTATCTTAGGCTTAATGGCCATTACATTGAGCTTAAACAGCCCATCAGATACATAGCCCTTTCCTACAAACATTCCCTTCTTCGACAGAACAACTCTGTCGGACTCAAACACAATGCGAAAGCCATGCTTGCTTAAGAGTGATCCGGACACTAGATTCTTTCGAATCTCCGGAACATACAGTACATTGGTTAGAGTCAGGTCCTTGCCCGAGATCATCTTCAGTACCACCTTCCCTTGGCCCACGTTGTCCGAGGTTGCCGAGTTCCCCATGAACAGCTTCTCTCCACTAATTTCTTCAAAATTGTGGAGCAGCTCCTTATTACAGCATACATGTCTGGTGGCTCCAGTATCGATCCACCATTGCCGCGGGTTTGAACCCACCAGGTTCAACTCAGAGACCACAGCGCAGAGGTCTTCCATTTCTGGTCCCTCGTTCAGGTTGGCCTCCTGCTTCTTCTTCGGTTTCTTACATTCCGAAGATTTGTGGCCCACTTTGCCACAGTTGTAGCACTTCCCAGAGAACTTCTTGGCGATGCCTCCTTTGGGTGCCAGCTTGGAAGATTTAGAATTCTTCCGTTTCGAGCTTTGTCCGTGCTCGACCACGTTGGCTTTCACAGTCGCCTGAGAGAATAGTTTTCTCTCCGAACCCTTGTTGTCTTCTTCGATGCGAAGTCTCACAACAAGTTCCTCCACGTTCATCTCTTTCCGTTTGTGCTTCAGGTAGTTCTTGAAATCCTTCCAGCCGGGGGGCAGCTTCTCAATGATGGCTGCTACTTGGAAGGTTTCACTCAGAACCATACCTTCTGAGTGGATCTCATGTAGGATCACCTGAAGCTCTTGGACTTGGCTGATCACAGTCTTAGTGTCAACCATCTTGTAGTCCAAGAATCGGCCCACGATGAACTTTTTGGCCCCAACATCCTCCGACTTATATTTCTTGTCCAGGGACTCCCATAGCTCCTTAGCCGTTCTCTTCGTGTTGTACACAACATACAGCGAGTCGGCCAGACAGTTGAGAATGTAGTTTCGGCATAGGTACTCAGAATGAGTCCAAGCCTCTACCACAACAGCCTCAGCTTGCTCGGGAGGGTCCTCGGTCAAGAACCGAGCCAAATTGAGCGTGGTCAGGTAGAAGAGCGTCTTCTGCTGCCACCTCTTGAAGTTCAACCCAGTGAACTTCTCTGGCTTTTCCGCATGGTTGATCGGGGCATTCTCGATCGGGGCGGAGGGGGCCTGGTGATGAGTCTGTTTCACCTCAACACGTTACGTGGCCATCTCAACAGAATCGAGTCTGTTTCAAGTTTGTTGGAGGATTTTTATACTAAATTGAAATTACAAAACAATTTCAACTTATCTCTGTTGAGTGGCCGAGTTGAAAACCGAAGCTGCCGAGTGAGATCCGAGTGGCCGAGTGAGGTCCGAGTGGAATCTCCCGACCCGAGCAGGTTTTTCCGAGTGGCCGAGTGAGATCCGAGTGAAATCTCCCGAGCGGCCGAGTGAGATCCGAGTGAAGTCTCCCGAGCGGCCGAGTGAGCTCCCGAATGAAGTTTCCCGAGCGGCCGAGTGAGCTCCCGAATGAAGTTTCCCGATCGGTCGAGTGAGCTCCCGAGTGGCCGAGTGAACTCCCGAGTGAGGTTTCCGAGTGGAGTTTCCCGACCGGGATCTCCCGAACAGCAGTAGGACGTCTCCCGACCGGGGAGTTGCTGAGGCCTGCGCAGCGCAGTTTCCTTGAAACAGATTCGTCCTCCTCCGGCGGTGCTTCGAGGCTCAGATGGACTTCCGTCTCTCAGGATACAACAGCAGACCACGGGCACAACGGAGCACGCGTTGCTCGTGGCGAACTGAGGAGGTACCCGACTGCTATCAGCAGAGTCGGGAGCGAGGTGGAGTGGAGAAGAATTTCGCACTGCGTCTCTGCCTGTGCGTCCCTTTTTGCTCTCGGTCACGGCCTACTTTTATAGGCTCAGACCTCGCAGTATTAAATGACAAATTAATCGTCATTTAATGGCATTTACCCGACCAGATCCAAACGTCTGGGGGTTACTGATCTCGCATTAAACAAAATTAATGCATCAGTTACATTCGAGCAAAAATCAAATTTGGCAAAACTTTGGTTCATCTGCTTGGACAAATTTTGCCCCGACCGGTCCGACATTCGACGTGCGCGGGTCGTGCATGCACACGAGTTCACTTGGTTCAGTACAAATCCGGGCCCTGGATTTGCACCCCCCCTGCGCACCCACGCGTGAGAGAGAGCCTCTCCCCTAGCATTTGTTCACAACTACCATGCTTGTGATACAATCTAAACCAAATATTTTACCTTAAACTCCCAATGTGGGACTAAAGCCCCCCCTCTCAAGGGGGCCCTTTTATTCTCCTCCTCACTTTCTACTCAAGAGAAAGTAACAATGTGGGACTAAAAGTCCCTCCACCTCTTTTCCATTCACACCATATATCCTAAGATATATAACAGTATTATCGAGATTTTTTCTTCTTAATGGGATAGTGAATCTGAAAATGCTGATTATCAGGATGACTTCCATGCGCACTTTCCTGATTTATCTTGGCGGCTGATAGGAAACTTTCGTGGGGCAGGTTGGGCCTATCATCGTAGATTCAACGTTATCTGACCTGGTTAATCATTTTTTTAAAATGAGCCATGGATGTATAGTACAATAGAAGGGTGTCAAATTATCACTTAGATTTCGGCAATTTAATCCTCAACTATCCGTAGTTTGTAAGAATTTTTTTCATTCAAATGGATACATAGCTATGAGATGCTAGACTTCTTGAACATCCACGATGAGCGTTTGCCAATTTATCTTAATGACATATGCAAAATTTTTATAAAATCAAAACTCTAAGTTCAACTATTGCCTGATTCATTTTTTTTTTTTTAAAGCTACATTCTTTCCTTTGTTCTCTTTGACATTTTAGTTCAGTTTCTCATGTAATCACACTTGGCAAAAATAATTCTTCTAGTGATACATATCAATTATAGATGGCTTGAAACTTGGTAGGAATCCACTAATGAAGTCCAAAGAGATGTGTATCCTCGCCAAATGTTATTAATCCATTATGTATCCTCTTAAATCTTCCATGCGTTTGATTGACTATTTCTTCTATCTTCTATGTTGAAATTTTATAGTTGAATCGTGAGAAGATCTGATTGGGTAATCTTGGATTCTTGATTTCCTTCAGGCAATCTTTCTCCATTGAATAGATCGAACCATCAAGGTTGGATATTCTAGGTATGAACACAATGAACACTTGGATAAAACTAAGTTTTATACCATCCAAATAATTTTAAAGGCAGCTGATTGATTCTAAAAGAATTTTCATCGATCATCAGAATAAATTAAAAAAATATAAATAAATTATGACGGACATCCCATCAATTATTAATTAGTGCACGGGATATTACCACTATGAAATTTAAAATAATTTTTTTTATTGATAATCAAGTTTTTATTCTTTAGGATGCATAGGTCACGAACATAATTTATCTTCTTTTATGTAACCGAAGGATGAAATTGGGAGGCACATGAGGGCACCATATTCCTAAGACCATCTCCAACCCAAAACACTATATTTGGTATCAATTCTATACTAAAATGATACAATTTCAACACCAAACACTATTTTAGCTCCAACCCACTTACACCATATCACACCAAAAAAGTGGCACGCCCCCAAAGACACATGCTTACTCGAAAACAGGCAACATCTCCCCTGTACGGCGGACAAGTTAGAGCATATATACATACATCACCAAATAAAATATGGCTCAGCCATCATAACTGTAATATAAAAACACAACCATGTAGTTTTAAATCAACCAAAAGATAATGGGTGGCTCAGTCACCTTAAACATAAAAGAAACTAAATCCAAAGAGAACTCCAAATACAAACTGATAACAAATACGAGACGACTTTACCAAGTATTGAAAACAAAACAACTATACCAAATATAGAAACATAACTCAACTCTGGGGACTGGCAACTGGATCCTCTCCTGGCTCCAAGAAACGCAACTACCTGCTATCTGAAACAAAAAGAGAAAGCAGGGGTGGTGAGTCCGGGCGGACTCTGCGGGTATATGAGTAGGCAATAAGCATGGCATAATAAAGAATAACTAAGTAGAGAATCAATAGAGTACAGTCCATAAGAAATATAAGAATACCTAATCATATATAACATATGTAAAATGACATGGTATAAAATCCGAATAACAACTAAGCATGTATAAAATAACACAACAATAATAAAACCAAGATATACGTGCATGTCAATCAAGTGCAACAACCATAGCTCATATAAATGCAACAATCACAAGAAAATGCATAAACGAAATACGTATGCACATGATGCAATAACATGTGTCACCCCTGACGCCAATCAAGCCGCCAACACATCACATCTGTGTGACCGAGTGGGTAGAGCTGTGACAACTGTACGCACTCCAACAATAAATACCACAGAAGGTTTGGTTGAGTGGACAAGATGCTAGGGAGTCAACACTCCAGACCCCAATACATAGGGGGAGCTATCAATAGCTACAGTATCCCTCGATAAATAACGGTGAGGGTGTCACTGCTTGCCTACAACTGCAATATGTGTGACATAACAGGACAGTTGCTCATACTCTAACAACTACCATGACAACAAGTGGTTGAGTGAATAGAGCAACAAGATGACTAACGACGGCTTAACCATATGGAAGCCCAACAGTCGTTAGTATGCAACGTGCAGATTTGATGCATGCTACAAGATGCACGAACAACCGGAGAAACAACGATGCAACCAAAATCTAACAAGTAAATGATGCATCAATACATCCAATCGGAAATCGAAAACTAACGATTATGCACCTACACTACTAGGTAGGATATTTCTAATGCCAAATAAACCTATCTGTGTTTAATGGACTTCTAGGTACTCACGTACAAGCGACACTTTACAGAACAGAAAATCAATAGAGGACTGTACAGATACAAATTTGGAATATTCGAAGATCAACGAAGAAAAAGTATCAACGATGATGTTAAAATAACAAACGACAAGGAATAAGGTCAAGCAACCTACTAGACATAAATTAGTCATGCTATAAGGTAAAAGAAACTACTCGAGTACAAAGGAGAAGTACCCGTCTTAATTTTAGAAGTCCGTAAACGGGAACCTTCCACGATCAACTGAACGAGTCCGAATTAAGGTCCTGTGTAAATGATAAAATTGAGCTATTAATAGGATTATATAATTAGCTAAACTGAAATCAAATAAAAATTTAGGATAAATCCTCGATACTACATTTGTTTAATTAAATCTTAAACAACAGTTGATTTTCTCTAACCCAAATCATTAAGGTTAGGTCAGGTCATTAGGTTAAATCCCAATTTAACCCAAGGAGCATCCACAACTTTAAATTAAACTCAAATAACAATACACCAAATGATCCTCACGGTGGAGTAATTCTGAATGTTAAATTCTCATAATATTGTATTTTCAATTCACTGTCATTGTCTGTGTTATATTAGTAATATATTTTATCTTAATTGTGTATGATTTTATAATATTTTTAAAATATATTTATGTCCGAATAATTATGTAATAAATATTAAAAATGAAAATCATAATTATATATATATATATATATATTAATTGGATGTAATTTTTTTAAAAAATTATTAAATATAAATGAAATATTAATTTTAAATATAATAATTATATTCAAAATGATTACTAAATTATAATTTTCGTCGATAATTAAATTATGAATAAATGAATAAGATAAAATAAAATATTCTAAGGAATATTCTTTTTTGGTGTGATATATATAGTGTGAATAAGTTAGAGTTGAAATAGTATTTTGTGTTCAAATTATATCATTTTAATATGAAAATGACATCAAATTTAGTATTAAGGGTTTAAATACATTTTTTTTTAAAAAAAAGAATAAATAACAAAAGAAGGCTGGTACTCGTAGAGGCCAAAATATCTCGCGCGAATGCCTAAAAGTTATTTTATTTGTGGGATAAGACAACAACAGCTAGCACCGCACCACCCATTTTGCCAACAAAGATAAGAACAGACTGCCGGAGCTTTTCTTCGAACAAGAGATGAGCACGCTCTCGCACCACGTTGTACTCCTTCCGAGTTCTCTCGCCGGAACGGCCTCCCGCCAGACCAGAATCCCCTCGATTAAATGCTCAAACAGAGTCTCAGCAACTCCGCCGCGCGCTCAAGGAAGCAGAGGCTTCGGCGCCCCGTCACCCGCCGACCACAAGTCGCGGTCCAAAGCAGATGACACCGCGCTTCGCGGCGACGGCAGCGGGAGCAGCAAAAGCAGCAGCAGCAGCAACGAAGACGACGAGATTCCCCAAGTGGTATTGGATCGGATGCTCCGGCGGATTCTGATCTCCGTCGGGGGTCCGATGGCGTCCGGCTTCGTGTTGCTGTACCTGGAGGGGTTGGTGAAGAAGGGAGGGCTGTGGGAGGTGCCGGCGTGGCTGCCCTTCCTCACTATCCTGCTCTCGTTCGGGACGTCGGCGATGGGGATCGCCTACGGCACTCTGTCGTCGAGCTGGGACCCGGAGAGGGAAGGGAGCCTACTGGGGTGGGAGCAGGCGCAGAAGAACTGGCCGGAGCTGTGGAAGGAGGACAACGAATGATGCCATGCCTCGGTTGAGAACCAGTGGAAATTGTATGCACATTAATCAATATGTTCCTCCTGTTGATGTTTTCTTCTGGCTGATTATTAATTCAAAGAGATGTGACAGTCAAATTAAATCAAGTATAAATTGATAAGAAGATGAAAGAAACGTTGTTATGTCTAACACAACACTCAAGAAGAGAGTTTTGGGAAAAGGTGTGATCGCTAGAAAATGAAGTCGAAGGAAATAGAAAAAGAAAAACACACGGATAGCTTCAATTTCATCAAATATTATCATTAGGGCTATGATAGGCTCAATGAAAAAAATTCAATGTAATACTTAGTAAATGACGTGATATTTTACATGTACACATTCGATTGTCGCTCGAACACCATCGACAGCCTCCAGTAGATGCCCTGAATCAAACCATACTCTGGGGGTATGGTGAATTTGTCGGAGATCGCTGCATGCAAAATGTCACGTCATTCACTGAGCTTTTCCTTAAAATTTTTCATTGAGTATATCATTTTCCTTATCATTAAATGAGCATCGATCTCTTCCATAAACATATGCATTTTCAATGTAGTATTCTCATTCAAGGAGTAAGATGATTCTGAGTAGGATGATAATTTTTTTCGAATTCGACGAAAAATTCGATATCCGACCTGAATAGAGGAGGGTGTGGACTATGGATATCCGATATACGATCTGAATATATATATATATATATATATATATATATATATATATATATATAATTCTTAAAACCCACTAACCATCTATGTTGATGTTAGGAATAGGTTATATAGATGTTTACTCTATTTTTAAAATTATAAATATATATATTTAAATATAATGATAATTCAAATATATTTTTGTTAACATCTTGTTTGGAAAGGAATGAAATTGAATTCCTTCAATTTCATCGTTTGAAACACATTTTCAGTCAGGAATTGATAAGGAATTTGAATTCAATTCTCTTCAAATCCTTCAAAATAAATCAGACTAAAAGAGGCCTAATTTGTGAAGAGAATTGCTCTGACAAATGAAAATTACTAAATAACCTTTATTTCTCACTCAGCGCCATTTTAAATGAAGGATAAAATGGTAAAAATATAAGAATTAAATTCAATTCTGATAGATTCCAAATCAAGTAATTCAATTCAATTCTATTATTTACTAAATAATTTCAAAATGAGAATTGAATTCAATTCTTAATTGAATTTAATTCTCGATAGAATTTAATTCAATTCTTTTATTTAAATAGTTTCCAAATAGGGTGTAAATGATATAGTTGGATTGAAAGAAAAAAAATTATTAATATACAAGATATTTGATTTTTTAATGGGTATGAGTATTCAGATGGATTTTCAAAATTTGATGGGTATAGGCATGGTATGGGCACAGAAGATATAGTTAGAAAAGTAGTATGCTGCTTTGATAATTTTGAAAATAATAAAGGGTGCTTTTTTATTTTTTTCCTCGTAAAAGATTTCACCAGGACGGAGAGCTACATATCAATACCTGTAAAATATTGCATGGATCATCAAGTTGTCAAAAACTAGTAATGGGGAGGTGTTAAATACTGAAAAATTTAGGGGTTAAAATTGAAAATTCGAAACATAAGGGTGTGGTTGGAAAATAATCAAACTTAGAGGGCTTTATTGTAAAAAGGCCAATCATTTTTTTAAATCCCCTAAAAAGCCCTAACTTCCCCGTAGAATCCCTGATTCCTCCCCGACACTACCCTTTCGGTTTTCGCCCGACGCCGCCGACCCTTTCGCCGTAGCCCGCACGCGCCGCAGCGGTTCCCAGCGAGTGTCGCTCCTTCGCCGTCTCCCCGTCGTCGCCGCGCTCTTCTCCTTCTCCTTCCTCTTCTCCTTCGCGTGATCCAGCACCCACTTAGTCGCGTTGTTGCCTCGCGTGGAGCCCTTGCCGAGTTGCTCTCGTCACACGAAAAGGAACTGCCGCATGCTTCCACTGCTTGAGCCGTTGGCCACGGTCAGTTGCTGCCGGAGAGGCCATCGCGTATGTGGATAGTGAAGAGTCATCGTCGGAGCCGCGCCTCACGTCGCCGTTCCCTGTTGATTTCGCCGACCACCCATCAGATAAGGGTTTTCTGTGATTGTTTAGGTATGGGCTGTTTGATGTTTTAATGCCATGATTTTGTTTTGATTACATTGGCGGTGGAGTAGTTGAGGAAGAATGTTCTCCGGTGGTGTTTGAAGTCCTGCTGTGAGTTTGGTTTGGATTGGGGCTATTAACTTGGTGATGGTTTTGATTCAAAACAATAGGGTTATATTTAATCGACATGTAAACTGTATTTGGATTCTGTCTTAGGATAGTATGTGGTTGGTATTCATGTTGATGTAGGTTCTTTGAGTTTTGAGATAAAGGTTGGAATTGATGTTCAGATTTGTAGTTTCGGTTCTGTGTAGGTGTACTTTTCCTATAATGAAAGATGTAGATTTGAGTTGTGACTGTGTGATACCAGTGTTGTGGGTTGATTTGGGTATAGAAGATTTGATTGCTCTTGAAGCATCATGTGTGAGCTCCAAGTTTGGAAATTTATCTAAGTAGGAATTGATGATTTCTTAAGAGTTAATTAAATAGACGTTACAGTTAAGATTTATCTTAATCACATTGAGTATCCTGTTTAGTTAATTATTAATTATATAAATAGCTAAACTTTATCCTCAATACAGGATCCTGATTTTGGACTCGCACGATTGATCGTGGGAAATTTATTCGGTCACGTTCTTCAATAAAAGGCGGGTACTTCTCTTTTGTACTCAAGTAGTTTTCTTTACCTTAAAAGCATGGCTATATTATATCTGATAGGTTGCTTGACCTTGTTCTTTGTCGTTATTTAAAACATCGCCGTTGAGACTTATTCTTCGTTGATCTTCGAGTGTTCCCAAATTCGTTTCTGTACAGTCCTTTGTTGGTTTTTTGTTCTGTAAAGTACCGCTTGTACGCGAGTACTTAGAAGTCCATTAAACACAGATAGGTTTATTTGGCATTAGAAATATTCTACCTAGTAGTGTAGGCGCATAACCGTTGGTTTTCGATTTCCGGTTGGTTGTGTCGATGCATGTTTTACTCGTTGGATTTTATTGCATCGTTATTTCTCTGGTTGTTCGTGCATCGTATATCATGCACCATACTTGCAAGTTGCATACTAACGACTGTTGGGCTTACATTTGGTTAAGCCGTCGTTAGTCATATTGTTGCTCGATTCACTCAATCACTTGTTGTCGTGGTAATTATTAGAGTGCGAGCACCAGTCCTGTTATGCCAAACAGTGACACTCTCACAGTTATTTTTAGAGGAATGAGTTGTCGGTGGCTCACCCTCACCGTTGTTTTTTGAGGGATATTGTAGCTGTTGATAGCTCCCCCGATGTACCGTGGGTCTGGAGTGTGAACTCCCCAGCATCCTGTCCACTCAACCACGCCTTATGTGGTATTTGTTGTTGGAGTGGTACAGTTGTCACATCCCTACCCACTCGGTCACACAGATGTGATGTGTTGACGGCTTGACTGGCGTCAGGGGTGACACATGTCGTTGCATCATGTGCATACGTATTTCTTTTATGCATTTGATTGTGTTTGATGCACTTATATGAGCTATGATTGTTGCATATGTTTGACATGCATGTATATCTTGATATTATTGTTATTGAGTTGTTCTATACTTGCTTAGTCGTTATTCGGACTTTATACCATGTCGATTTACATATGTTATGCATGATTAGGTTTCTATATTTCCTTATGGACTGTACACTGTTGATTTCTCTACTCCGTTATCCTTAGTATGCCATGCTTATTTGTCTACTCATATACCCGCAGAGTCCGCCCGGACTCACCACCCCTGCTTTCCTTTCTGTCGTTTCAGATAGTAGGTAGAAGTATTTCTTGGAGCCAGGAGAGGATCGAGTTGCCGGTCCCCAGTGCAGAGTTGAGTTACGTTTCCGTATTTGGTATAGTTGTTTTGTTTTCAGTACTTGATATATTCGTCTCGAATTTGTTATCAGTTTCTTTGTCGTTAAAAGAGACATTTTGAGTTTTCGTTGGTTTTAGTTTCTTGTATGTTTAAGGTGGCTGAGCCACCCATTATCTTATACTGCATGGTTGTGTTTATCTTCTATATTCTGTGATACTAGCCGCTTGTGGCTAAGTTTTATGGTGGGATATTATGTACATTTGCCCCATATTGTCCGCCGTACATAGGAGATGCTGTCCGATTTTCGAAAAAGCATGTGCCTCTGGGGGCGTGACAGGAGGTTAGTCACGTACTGCCATGTGGCTTGGAGGGTTTTAAGTGACATGATGATCCTTAGGCGGATCCGTCCGAGCAATCAGGTCTTGCTCCCGGTCGGGGTCTGTGTGTGGCTCCCGGTCGGATCCAAAGAAGGAAAATGGTTAGAAGATAGAATAAAACGATAATCAAAGATTCTTGAAAAGGTAAGAGTTCTCTCATTCTTACAAATAAATTGCTTTCTCTTTCTTTGAAAAACTACTAACTTGAGCGTCGGAATAGGATCGCTGGAAACTCTTCCGGCGCTCTTCTAACGTACCCTGAAATTTATTTCTTAGGTTATTCTCCTCGCCAACTCATTTGTCGCATCACTGGCATCATCATGCATGCCACCTGTCAACTTCCGGATCAACCAACATGAATATTAATAGTTTTTGTTTGAACTATTGGAAAAGAGATTATGAAAACACTGATTACCATTCACAAATGTCACTGATGTTGTGTCTTTATCTTTGAAAAATTATTATTCCTCCGAATGCACTGCCAAATCCATCTAACATTTCCAGAGTTAGATCGGTTAGTTTCCAAGTTACTGTCACTAGGTGATGATAAAACAGACATTGTATTAATCACAATAGCTTGTAAAGGGAGTCCTTATCAAGTTTTTCTTGTTAAATATTATCTCATGGTGCTTTAATTTCTCTAGCGATACCCTAGGATATTGATCACACTTAAGATCAACAGATCATGCCCATGTCGTGCTACTCCCATGTGCCTACATGGCTTTACTCTGTGCCTACGTGGTTCTATTCCAATTCAACACTACTACCGGTAGATACAAAGTCCATAGATCTCTCATAGAAGGTTGCCAGGTTAATTGGCCTCCCTTGTGAGGTCAGTATGCTAATACACTTCAATACATGGATTACAACCAGTAGTTGCATTGGAGCTAAACTCTAGGACCAGATCGTGCGATAGAAGGGGTGAATATCGCGCTTTTATTTTTTTTTTTTTCTATTCTTTTATGAAAACAACACAAAGTCGCAGCGGAAAAACAAAGTATGAAAGAGCTCGGTCAGTTACTTGATTCATAGTTCAACTATTGTTACTTTAAGGCCTATAATCTCGTGAACCATTTTAAATAGACAATTCACTAATGTTATTCTTTCCGAAAAACTTTCGGTGAAGAAGAAAAACTCATACAAAAGACAAAAAATGATAGTAACAAGCTATTATCCCTTTTAATGTAAATGCAAGTATTTATAGTATACAAACAACGTAAAAATACAATTTCCATCATAGGCTGTCGGAGTGCCTCTCACCGTAGCAGCAATAATACTCGCATGAAAGAACCAACAGAGAAGAAGAGATGAGATCAATGAGAGAATTGATGATCGAGTCTCAGATCCTGAGGCTTATTTAATAATCTTTATCCGGTTGACTGAACACATATTCAATTGACTAGACCTAATCAAATTATGTTATCTTCTGCTTGAATTCAGGATTTTTAGGTCAACTGACTTCATAGTCTTTCCTTACTTGCTTCAATCCAATAGATCAATCCCGCAAAATCCGTTTGTTCGGTCAACTTGTCCTTGTGATCAATCGACTAAACTTTATTTTGATTCGATCCCATCAGATTTATACTTTCCAAATAGGCTTGATCGACGGATCCTCTTGATTAGTCGATTGAATCCTGATTTCCTTCATAGCTTGATCCGAATTTGATTTATTCTTATCTACTTGTATCGTTGATTGAACACTCCTATTTCGTTGACCGAACCCTCCGATCACAAAATATTTTGTTTTTTTAGAAAACAAAGCTAGCAGATAATAATTTTGTAAAATAGAGTTAGAAATATATAAATGTGCATAAATTATTTTGATAGTTAAGATTGTCCATTGGTTTTTTTAGTCGGATCAACGCCTAACATTTGTTTTTAAAGTGACAACACGTCCTCACACCTTATTTTTAAAAGGACTTTTCTTCTCCAAATTTTTACCATACTTACCTACCCAACATTCGATCCAACTGACTTGTTTATACTTCTTCATGATCTGCTCACTGTCCAATCGACCCAATCCGCTAAGACTTTCTTGCAATATCAAGATAGCACAATAGATAGAAGTAGTAAAGTAAAACAGTGTATTTTAGTCGATCAAATATGTTGGTCTGGTCGATCGCAAATATCTGATCAATCTTGATCTACTTGAATTATTTTTCCTTTGGCAAACATTCGGTCAACCTTGACCTGCTAGACTTTTTCTTTATTAGACATCCAGCTAATTTTGACCTGTTGGGACTTTCTCTTACCAATCATCCGATCAATCTTGAACCGCCTGAACTTTTCCTTTGCAAACATCTGATCAACCTTGACCTGTTTAGACTTTTCCCTTGCCAAACATTCGGTCAACCTTCTTGACTTGATTGTACTTTTCCAAACCATGCATCCGGTCAACCTTGACTTATTTAGACCATTCCCTTATCAAGCATTTGGTTAACCTTGACCTTCTTTGACATTTTCCTTACAAAGCATCTAGTCAACCTTGACCTACTTAAACTTTTCTCTTGCCTAGGTCAGCCTTGATTTATCAAGATTTCTAATTAACTTGATCAACTTGACCAAATCTTATTAAACATATTATCAAACAAATATTAAAACCCTGAGGTCAACATTAAAATTCTGAAAGTTGATTGCACTAACTTAAACTCGCCCCTTTGATGCTCTAAGCTCCATGAGCTTTGTATGTCAGATTTAGTTTTGAGCTCCCCATCCCCATTATACTTACAATGTAGTTACTGCTAGGACCCGTGCGAGCTAAAGTGCTTGAGGGGGGGGTGAATAACTCTGATCATTTCTCATTTTGATCTCGTGTTCGTCATTTGAATGTGCAGTGAAAACTTAAATCAATATCAATGCCACATGTCACATCCCCAAGGCCCATACTTGATCAAAAATCAAACAGCATCTCTTCTATACGATAAACCAACATAGAAAAGGTAAATCATAGTGATTAAGAAAATAAGAAATTAGGAGGAGAAATTTTTTACAAAGGGTACAGGGATTAATGACAACTATCAATATTAATGGGAAAAAAAACTTAATACTATAAAAACTTAAATCAATCGGTTTTTTTTATCAGTTCGAGTAAATTATAATTTCGGACTTTATCACGGTTCTTCCTTCACCACAATGACTACTTTAGTATCCAGTGTGCCTTTATGAGAGTGCCCAGTTAATTAAAAGATTACAAATTTATTATAATAAATTAGGAATTAATTTTCGATAGACGCATATGTTTTTCAGAGAATAAATTCCTTTCCTTCTTAATTTGTCACTTGGCGATCAATTATACATAATTTACATCTTTTCGTATAATTTAAGTACGAATTATAAAAAAACATATGGGATAAACATAATAATTTTTATTATAACAAGAGTGCCAGTGTACTAGTAATTTTTGACCACATCAATATCATTATTTAATTTCTGTCAAATTCTTTTCTTTGGTCATTATTGATAAACTTAATCACTCTCAATTTTTTTATGATTCAAGATTTAAAGTGAAAAGGGAAAGAGAAAGCAGCCAAAGTAAGCTAGTGGAGATCTCGGATGTACGTAGTAACCACTATAAAAGATACTTTACGCAAAATCAAATTAAATCCTTTCAAATAGCCATAGAATTCAGGTGGATTTATTTTTGATCATTTGAAAATGAAAAGCCAAAATGAAATTCACATAACTAAAACTGTACGCTAAACGGGACTTCACGTAAATTGTGTATGTCAAGCCCTTAAGTTTTCCTTAAAGTGGAGACGATCTGTTAAGTGTTAGTGCGCCAATATATTTCGTTATTAATTTTACACATCACGTACATATCATGAGCCATATCACCCTCCAGCCAAACCAATTACTTATAAAAAATTTAGGTGCATGCAACGGTAGGATAATTAATTGTTATTTTAGATATTCACGATTTGATCCTCAACTACGGTAATTTGTAAAAAAAATTTCTTCAAATGGGGCACGAGCCTTGGAACGTTGGACTTTTAGACTGTCTACCACAAACGTTTTCCAATTTTCCTAGTAACCGATGAAAAATTTCTATGGAACCGGATCAGTCACCCCGGATTCAGACAACATTAGTTATAAAAAACTTAGATATAGTAATTGTTCCAGCATATCATGTGCAATACATTAGGATATAAACAATAATGATTTCAAATTTACATTCTTGATTCTTACTAATTCGTCAGTCATTTTATGTTAAGAGCTTTACGTATGATTTTATATATATATTCTAAAGTTTGTATCATCGGAATTATCTCCTATAATACTTTATGCTCTTAAAAAATTATAAATTATGACTGAACTTGAGATAATACTTTATTCTCTTAAAAAATTATAAATTATGACTGAAGTGAGTAAAATATATATGCATTTAGGGCCGAGTGTGAATGACCCAAGTCTAGTTGATTTTAATTGTGTTCAAATGTCTTTATTTATTTATCGTACTTCTTTAAACTTGTTTATTAAAAATCTTATCGAGTTCGAGCAGAGCTCGAACCCGAGCTCAACTTTCTTATTTTTTATATTTTATAAATAAATTAAGATTATATATATATATATATATATATATATATATATATATATATATATATATATAATAACCACTTTCTTGAAGTGGAGCAGTTGGTCTACTTCAAAAGAGAGACAACAAGTCATTTGCGATTAGAACAACAATGAAATCTAGGAAAGGAAGGGAAAAGAAGAGGAGAAGCAAGTACGGCACCAGGGTTATTTTATAGAGGAAAAACTAGTTGAAAGAATAATTGACAAGGATAAATTAGTTAAAGGTTGTAAGAGCTCAAGTATCACCTGGAAAATAGAAGAGAAATCTTCCGAAATTACATACTATAAAATAATCAATTAATGGGTTTTGAAGTTAATTAATATTAGATACGATGAAGATGACAAGCTACGTAATAAGTCATCGAACGACTACTGAATTGGTTCAATATCATCTGTCCCATAATAAAATTAATATAAATAAATAAAACATCATAAATATTTTATTTAATCGTAGTGATTTTTTATTTGAAAAGATCAAACATCAAATATTTTATGCCCACTAAAAATTTATATCAAACCAAATTAAAATAAATATTTACACAATTAACTATGCTAATCCTAATCCGTGAGGATCATTGAGACGGTTCATATAAAACTTCGATAGGAAACCATAAGAATGCACGTCATTTTCACACCATAATTAAAAAAAATAAAAGGACACATAATCCACTCCTTTCCCCACCATTATGATTTCATACGTACGCTACCTGCCTTCTTATAAGATCAGTATCTCTCCCCTCCACCTTCCCTTCTCAGCTTCCACTCTCACTTCCCTCCTAAGAAGCTAACCTTCCCTCCGTCTGATTCACTTGGGCAATTGTGCAGCTGGTTGTGGCTTTCCAAAACGAAGATGAAGGTGAGTACTGTTCTTTCTGTAATCCTCCATGTCGCTTCTTCTGCAGAGTTAATGACTTGCAACTCTGTGCCATCTTCTCACCTCCTAATCCTTCAATGATTCTTGTGGAGTTTAAAGGATCTTATAAAGCTCGCTCCGTGTTAAAATTAATTAGCTATCGATCTCTTCTTCTTTCGTGTAAAGAAGAGACTTTAATGACCTTTTCTTTTGGTCGAGGTCATTCTTTTTGAAAATATGCTGGAGGTTTAGCCAACCAAGTATTATAGCCCAAAAGGCGATGTGTGTTTCGCCTGCAGAAAATTGTGGTCAAACTGGATTTATGTGATGGTAAGGAGAAACAGAGGGCGATGAAGATTGTATCTACCCTCCAAGGTATATACGTAGTACAATTTTGCCTTGAGATCCAACTTTTTTATTATATATAGTTGCATTGCATGTGTTATGTATATATACTTGTATCATATTGTAGCTAGTTTCATGGAACAGGAATTGATTCACTCGCCATCCATATGAATGAGAGGAAAATGACAGTGATCGGATCCGTCGATCCTGTGGATGTTGTGATCAAATTGAGGAAATTCTGGAAGACGACTGACATTGTCTCAGTAGGGCCGGCGAAGGAGGAGAAGAAGGCAGAGCCTAAGAATGAGGAAGCAAAGAAAGATGAAGCAAAAGAGGAAAAGAAAGTGGAAGGCAAGAAGGATGAGCAGAAAGAGCCCCATGAAATGATCGAAGAGCTACTCAGCTCGTACAATCCTCACATGAACACTTATTACTTCATGCAGAGCGCAGAAGAGGATCCAAATCCTTGCAGCAGCATGTGAGGAGAAGCAAGGACCTTCCATCCTTGAAGTGAAGCAGGGTAGTATAAATTGGGGGGTGTCAATGTTGTAGAGATCATCTGTAGTAGGGCCTTCCAGTTATTTAGTATCAATATTGGCACCTTATTACAGTTTGGAAAATTCACATCCCTCTTGAATCCACATGACAATATAGAAATAGAATGATTCGAGACTACGGATGATATACTTTCAAAGATTAAGCATATATACAACGCTATCTTTTATCATTTGCATATTGTAAAAAAAAAAAAAACCTTTGTCCGGCGTTATAATCTATCGGTGAAGTTTGGAGGGTGAGTGACAAGTTAAATTGGCATTTATTTGGTCCGAGATCAAGGGATGGGTTGACCAAGACCAGTCAATAGATTTTGCTGCAGACTTTGATTGGATTTTTGTTGAATCAGCTTTGGACGAGACCGGCAGTCAACGAGGTCTGCTCGATCACGAGGTCGACTCCCGGTGAGATCAGCCTTCATTGAGATTGCATCCTGACGAGGTCGGCTTTCAACTTCTGACGAGGTCAACTCCTGGGGTGAGGTTGACCTTCAACGAGCTCGGTGGTTAGCATGGTTAGCTCCTCTGAGAGAGACTGACAGAAGATTAGAATGGGGCTAAGATACATGGACCTTCCTACGATCTAATTAGGGTGCGTTTGATTGAGAGTGTTCTTTAATAACCTTGGACATGTGATTATCAGGTAATCACATAACCAAGGTTATAGGGAATAAGATATAATCTAATACTGTTTGGTTTAATCTTTGGTAATAGAACAAAAACTTGTTTGGTTGAAGGTTTTAATATATAACCTAGTATGACAATTACTATATTATCCCTGATTCATTCTTAATGATTTAGTATCATTGTCTTTGGCCTTATAATGACCACAAATATTATAAATAATATAATATTAATTTTTACTAATAAAATTTTATTAAAATGTCATATAATATAATATTAAAATTAATATTAGAATTTTATTTCATCTTCATTAATAATATAATAAAAGATAAAAATTACAAATTCAATCTCTATTAATAATAATATAATATAAAAAAATATTTTAAATATTCTTTTAAAAAAATACTGCTACGTGTGGCCGGTTCCAATGTACAATAGATGTTCCACGCAACCCATTATTTTAAGTGCATTAGAACATTAAGTCAAAGCTAAAGCTCATTGCACAATGTTGGCATAATTCCTTTCCGCTATATATATCAGTTAAACGATGAATAGTAATCTGATACTATCAATAAGGAATAGCATGATCAAACATTGTCTAACAACTATCAAGAATGTTCATTAGTACATGTATCATTACTACAAAGTGTCATATATCATCAATCCCACCACAATAACTAGCAGCAACAAACATTAGGGGGATTATAAGATACTAGAATCTTGTCGGACAAAGTAGAAGCTTGAAAATACTAGAGAATAAAACAGTGCGAGACAGGAGTGCTCTGAAGAACAATTTAAATATCAATTCCTGCCCAGTGGAAGTGATCTGCAAGAATAAGTCTCTTTGAGTTCTGATTTCTTCGAGGATGTAAAAATAGATGCATAAACTTCCTTTGTTGCATTGGCAGGAACCATATCAGCTCCCTTGAATCTTTTCACCCCTCCATCCTTAAACTCCTTATGGCAAATCAAGCATGTGGAAGTCTTGACTTCAATGCAGGTGCATCATTTACGCCATCTCCTATCATTTCACATACATGCTTCTGTTCTTGGAGAATCTTCACAATCTCATACTTATGTTCTGAAATAAGAGAATTAATGTGCATTAGAGAATTACAGATCTTGTTCTTTAGTTGTTTTAAAGAATTGCATTGCAGTTTCTGGTGCATTACATTGGTGGAAATGTGGTTCGTGAGATTTCAATAGCATTACAGATCTAGTTTCAAATGGACAGCATCCAAAAATACCTGGAAAACTCCAGCAAATCCATCTGCTTTTTCGATAAGTTCATCTACAGGAAGAGCATTATGTTCATCCTTGTTACGATCAAACAATGAAGATCAAATAATTTTCTGGATCCAACTACAGTCCAAGGCAACAACACAGCTAAATAGAAATAATTCAATCCAAGCAACTCTATCAATGAATCATGCATATTATGCCAAAACGAACTACACTATGAAATTTATGGAAAAGTTCAAATCTTCCAAAGCAACTCTATCAAATACAATTAAAAGATTGAGCATAACTGATTATTGAGCGTAACTGATTATGCTACTGTTGTCTGGAGAAATCAAAAAAGCCATTGAAAAAGTGAGACATATCAAGCTGTAGGAATGCAAATATGAGTGTCATGTAGGAATGTTCGGTGTCCAACATGGCTACATTAAAAAAAAACAAAAAAACATGCATTTACAAAGTGTGAATGCCTATGAACACGAATTAAAAAAACATGCATTTACATGGCTAGATGGAGACATGAATTAAAATCTCCCAACTTGGAAGTGTGAATGCCTGTGAAAAATTCAGGAGATGGAAAGAACAAGCATGGGAATCCTATGAAAAAATTAGGAGATCATCTTCATGAAAAAATCAAAAAAATCAAGTATGGGAATCCTATGAATGCCTATGAACACGAAAATATTTTCTCGAGATGAAAAGAACACGAAAATAAATACATATGAACACGAAGATAGCATATATATGATTATACATAAATATAAACCAGCAAACAATCATTCAGTTAAATGGCTCATTACCAACCATGAGGTACAAGTGCTGCTGCTAGAGGACTGTTGTCGTGTGCTTGTCCATGCCAATCAGCTTGAGGAATTCCTGTTCTAGAAGTAGCTAAAGAGATATCATACAGAATGAACACAGACCGCATGCATTAATCAAGCAATTCCAATGCTTTTACATCACTGCACGGAGGAACATTCCAATGCAATGTTTGACCACATGCATTAATCAAGAAATTCCAATCTGCTGCATACTTCAATAGATAGAAATAATTCAAATAGAAACCAAACAAGATAGAAATGGATATGCTGCATTAATCAAACAGACCGCATGCCTAATTCCTAGCATAGGACATCAAATAGAAACCAAACAGAAATCAGAGGAAAGGAACCAGACAGAAATTACACCAAAAAAAAAACTTGTTCTTCAATTCAACAACGACAAACAAGATAGAAACGGATTTGCCGTTTCCGTAAAGGAAAACAAGAGGCATTAGTAAAATACTTGTGCTTGTTAAATACCTGAAAGTCGAACGTTGGAAGGATGCTAGGGTTCACGATCGAGTGCTGGAAGTGCTCGAAGTCGAACTAGAAGTGCTCGAAGTCGAACTGATTTCACGATCGTGAACACTTGTGGCAGTTCACGATCGAGTGCTTGGTGGAATGGTGGAAGGATGCTAGGGTTCACGATCGAGTGCTCGAACTGGAGTCTCGAACGCTCGAAGTCGCCGCCTACGGTTCCCGATCGCGTGAAGTGGGGATCTGGAGAGGAGTCAGCTCGAAGTCGCCGCCTAGGGTTCCTGATCGCGTGAAGTGGGGATCTGGAGAGGAGTCACGCGAAGCTTATATCAATGGCATATTTGAAATTTAATTAATAGTTAGGGATAGTTTTGTCTCAAATGGTAAAAGTCTAAGGATATTTTTGGCTAAAAAATTACCTTAACCCCGGAATTGAGAAAAACCAGGCTGTTCCTTGGTTTTCTGATTCCGGGTTAGATGACCACTTTTGCTCACTTTTGCTGATGTGGCGGGTATAATTGATTACCTGGTAATTCTTCATTACCTTAACCAAACAGGGTGTTTCTTGATAACCTTGGATGAATAACCAAGGTTATCAAGAAATACCCTCAACCAAACGCACCCTTATAGTATCGAAGAAATAGTGAATTGAAAAGAAAATGCATCACCTAAAAAATAAAAAATAATGGTAGAGTATCAGGTGTTAAGCAAATACTGTCGGAAATAATATAATGAAATTTAAATTATATAATTTAATTTTAACTTATATATTGAGTGATATGAACCTATAATTTTAGTTGGCCAAGTAAGGAAAAAGTTATTTGGAATAGTTGAGTTAGTCGAAAAAACCTGAGCTGCCTTATATGCAGAGTGCAGACTTCCAAGTGTAGAGTCTAAAAATAAACTCCCGACCTGAGACTCCTATGTCCGACTTTTGAGTACAAAGTCTAAGTACAAACTCTTAACTTGAAGGCTCCGAAGTTCGACTCCCAACTTTAAACTTTTGAGTGCAGAGTCTAAATACAGACACCCGACCTGAGGCTCTTGACTTGGAGTGAAAGAAAGAGCTATTGACACTTGTATGATGCAATTTCGTCCTCCTTATGCTTTGAGGTTATAATGGACATCCGTTCCCCTAAAATACAACAGTAAAACCACCCACATAACTAAGCACTAGTTACTTATAGTCAACTGAGAAAGTACCTGAATATTATCACGGGTAATCCACAACTATTTAAACTCAAATTTTGCATAAATTAAATGTTATATATGTTGGTATCAGTAATTTGATCGAATCTTATTCCACCACTCAATTGGAAGGAGACTAATGATACCCTTGATATAGATGAGCAGATATACAAGTCTTGCCTATCTAGGTCATCACACTACTTTAAAGCCGCCGTGGGCTTCGTCTCTCTCACTCTCTCTCTCTCTCCATGGACGACTTCGGCAGCTGTCACCGCCGCCTTCGCTTAGCTTCGCTGCAGCGCGCAGTCGGATGGGGAAGCGATCTCCCCGATCTTCTTCTTCTTCTTCTTCTTATCCTCACTAGCTCCCGTCACACCCGTGTCGTCCTAGCTAGCTCTATTGGCTGCAAGAATGCAGTTGGATTGACTTGACGGTGGACGCTGCCTTCCGCAGTGTGCTCATCGTCCAGCCCCGGGCTCGAGATGAAATTGCGGCTATCCAGATCGATCAAGTTCGTGAAGAAGTTAGCTACTCCCTGCTTGCTCAGTTCTCCGTTTTCGGGTTGTGTGCTCCAGGAGATGCCCGGTCATTTCCAAGCCTTTTGCCCAAGGAACTTCAGTGGGCTGGGCTGGACTGGGCTGGGCTGATATATCTTAATTCAATGTGATTAGATCTGATCTGCTGCAGGTATCAGTCCGTCTTATTGAAGTTAATTGAGGCGGCAACGCAACTTAATTGTTCTGCAAGCCTCTACACCCGGCGATTCCATTCATTCCATTCCTCTCCCCCTCGATCTAATTTCTCCTCCTTCATCACCTACGTCGTTAATTATCATCATGATGATGCTGCTTGCGTCTGACGCGATACCACCCGCCGTTCACGGACTCAACTGTGCAGTCCTGGGTGGGTCAACACATGAGACCAGAGGAATCAGACGCAAACGCGAGCTATGCATTGACGACGACGCTGCCGCCAAAAAACAGCGAATAGAATTGCCGATTTCTACCCCTAAACTGTCCTTGGTTTTGGATTTGGATCTAACTCTCTTAAACTCGATCGAGGTAATATATCTGCACTACTTGCACTGTGTTTATTTAGTTTGTTTTAATAATTATATTAAATGCTAAATTATTTAATGGTTGTCCATATGATCAGTTTGACCGAGTCGCTCCGGCTGATAAACGACTTCTGAGGAGAACACTGACGATGCAGCAAGAGAAGGAAGATTGTGATCTTTTCTGCGTTGATCGTCTTCGATGTTGGACGAAACTCAGACCCGGGGTCAGAGAATTCCTCCACAAGGTAATGCCTATGTCTTTTTTTCCTTATCTTTTATATTCTATTTACTTTCTGTTTTATTTACCATCATTAATTACTTGCTGGTAGATCAACATCATCATATTGTTATTTTAGTTTCTGTTGTCTAACAACAATATTATCATCAATTAAATATTAAATAATTCGGCAGTGATTTTGTTTATTTAGCGATTTGTATTCTGCTGGCAGCTAGCTAGGGATTTTATTTTTAATTAGCTTCCTTCATATAAATTTAATCTCTATATCATTATTTATTTTATTTTACTTTTCTTTACTAAGGCCATCGATTTAGTTATATAATCTTGGATATTATTTATTAGTATAGCAGGGGTTATCTTGTTTTTAATTAATTCCTTCGTTCCTAGCTACCATTTATATTAATTTATAACTTAAACTTTTCGTTTAAAAATAATAATATAATTCCTCTCTTATGTTATTCCCTTTTTTTGTTCGGCAATGTTTTAATACATCGTTAACTACGTACATTAATTTAGTCTACTCTTTAATTGTTATTGCCAATTAATTTATCTATGATTCTCGATGGCTAAAATCTAGCCGAATCATTTTTTATAAATAAAAAAATATTAATTTAATAGAAAAATAAATAAGAGAAAATATTATTTAATATGAAAATAAAAATGAAAGAAAATATTTTGATTTAAACCCCTTTAATGATCTTAAAAATTATTAAAAAATCTTAATAAATTTTTATAAATTAAAAAATTAATTTATATAAAAATAAATAGAAAAGTTAAAAAATTTAATATGAAAATAAATACGAAAGGATGTAATTGGATTGAAACATTTCTAATATTAATTTAAAATTAAAAAAATTACAAAGAAAAAATATTAGGTGGTTTGATTCTAGCCATTTAGAAGTGTTTTTGATTTATTACGATGAATGTTCTACATTAACTACTTAGCTTGCATGCCTACCTTTTTTCCTGTAATCTACTTAATTTACTCTACTCCATCTAATTTCACTAATCATATCTTTTATTTTGCATTACAGGCGAGAGAATTATTTGACTTGCACATCGTCACCATGGGGACTCGATCATATGCAGCTGCAATATTGGCCGAGCTACTAGATCCGACCGGCAATATTGACTTTTCAACCCGTGCTCTCGAGCAATAGTTCTAAATTTAAATCCATTCACATTGTAGGCACTATAACGTTTGGCCTGATCAAGTGGTCCAAGTGCAAGCCACCTTAATTCATCTGAATGTCTAGCACCTTCATTGGAGATCTGGCATCAAGAATTACCGCACTTAGTTTTTACTATTAGTTACACCTCTAAAATTGAATGAAAACAAAAACATAACTTCTACTCACATGCTTTTGAAACCAGCTAGGAAATTCTTTGTGTACAACTTTATCAATCTCTGATTGCAAGCGTGTCCGATGTCTCAACTGTCTCTTTGTTATTGCCCTAAATTCCCTATAAGTAAAAATAAATTATTATAAAATACGAGGCCAATTGATTTGCAACAAGATTTGCGTAAAACTTTATGTATTACTTACTCAATAAAAGGATCTACTGCTACACAGTTGACCAACACGTGACGATGTGCTTGCAACTTCTCTATTGATGTTAATATAATATATGAGAATCCCCCAACTGATCTGCCAACTTTTGGAAACATAGTATTGCTTTCATGGTGTTCAACACTGTCAGGTTGATCATCAACGCGCCTTGGTTGATTGATTCTTGACTCTGTGTCATCCAAATATCTCGAACAAAATGTAAGAATTTCTTCGGCCAAGTAGCCTTGAACAATTGAACCTTCAGGTTGAGCTTTATTACGCACATAAGATTTCAAACGGCCTAGGTACCTTCACATTAAAAAGGTTATGGATTCAGCTAAAACAATTGATTATTTATTTAAAGAAAGTGAAAAAATAAATTTTGCCATGTTAAGTTCACCTTTCGATTGGATACATCCATCGATAATGCACCGGGCCTCCCTCTTTGACTTCATCGACTAGATGAACAATTAAGTGAACCATGACTGTGAAAAATGATGGAGGAAAAAGCATCTCCAAATGACAAAGTGTGTGAACAATTTGATCTTGAAGGGTATCAAGATTAATGGGGTTCAACACTTTACTGCATATTTGTCGAAAGAATGAACAAAGATCAGCTAAAACCATAAAAACTACACCAGGCATAGCATTCCTCAAAGCAATTGGTAAGAGTTGTTCCATTAGAATATGACAGTCATGACTTTTCAACCCCAAACATCTTACGTTGTTTCAAATCAACACATCTTGAAATATTGCTTGAATAACCATCTGGAACAACCACATTCTTCAATGTCTTAAGAAATATATCTTTTTGTCCATTTGACATAGTAAAGATAGCAGCAGGATATTTCCCATTATCATTAGGCCAAAGTGCAGATCTTATGCCCATAGATTGTAGGTCTCTTCGGGCATTAAGGTGATCTTTTGTCTTCCCACTTTCATTGAGCAAAGTATACAGAACATTGTCACACACATTTTTCTCAATGTGCATTACATCAAGATTATGGCGCAATGCATTAAACTCCCAATATGGAAGTTCAAAGAATATACTCCTTTTTCTCCAATATGATTCATCTATATTGAAATTTCGCTGCCCCCGTCCTCTTTTCCCTTTCACCTCTGGTGTCTTCCCAAATGAAACTTGGATATTCTCAACCTGGCTGAAAATAGCTGAGCCTGATAGTTTTACTGGTGGATTTCTTCTATCAATCTTACCATCAAATCGGGCCTTATCCAATCTAAATTTGTGACCAGCATGAAGGAAACGGCGATGACCCATAAAACACCATTTTCTACTATGATAAAGTCGGCAAGGTTCAGTATCAATATTGCATATAGGACAAGCTAGCTTACCATATGTGTTCCACCCCGACAATGTCCCCAAACCAGGAAAATCACTAATTGTCCACATCAATGCTGCACGCATTTTAAAATTTTCATTCGATGAAGCATCAAATGTATCAACACCATCCCACAACAATTTAAGCTCATCGACTAAAGGTTGCAAGTAAATGTCTATGTCATTCCCTGGCATTTTCTTACCTGGAATGATCATCGACAGAATGAAGTTAGTTTGTTTCATACATGTCCAAGGTGGGGTATTGTACGGAATGAGAATCACAGGCCAAATGCTATAATTAGTGCTCATGTTTCCAAAAGGATTAAACCCATCACTAGCTAAGGCTAGGCGAACATTACGTGCATCCGAAGAAAATTCAGAAAATTTATAATCGAATCTTTTCCATGACTCAGCGTCTCTCGGATGCCTCAAGAAGCCATCCTTATTACTGTCCATAGCATGCCATTTCATATCATCGGATGTCTTACTAGACATGAACAATCTTTGCAATCGAGGAATTAGAGGAAAATACCGAAGAAACTTTAATGGTTGTTTTTTCCTTTTAGAAGAATTTTTCCATCTAGATGTACCACATCGCTTGCATTCATTCAAACTTTTATCAGGTCCCCAATATAGCATGCAATCATTTGGACATGCATCTATCTTCTTATAATTAAGACCAAGTTTCTTTATAGCCTTTTTGGCTTCGTATAATGATGTTGGGATCTTTGCATGCTCAAAGGCATCATGCAATAGCTCAATTATCATCGACAAAGCTTTGTCACTCATTCCACAAATGCATTTGATGTGATACAACTTTATTAAAAAAGAAAGCTTTGAGTACTTTGAGCATCCTTCATATAATTCTTGTTCACCATCTTTAAGCAAATCATAAAACTCTTTCGCTTTACCACTTGGACCCTCTTGTAAATGCGACATCCTTCCTTCACCTTCATTTAAAAGATCATGCATCGTGGAATCTTGACTGACATGTGGTCTAGGGAATATGAAAGCATCTTGAATCATGTCATGTATTGAATCTACAGAAGATTCAGTTTGTTGCACCTCATGTGAGCTAGTAGAAGTCTCTCCTTCGCCTCTCTCACCATGTAATAGCCAAACTGTATAACCTGGTGGAAAAGGTCTTAACAACAAGTGATCATACACCTCTTCTCTAGTTTGGTATAGTCTGAATCCACAACGAGAACAAGGACACTTTATCCTATTATCGGATGATGCATTAGCAAATGCAAAGTCCAAAAATTGCAATAATCCATCCATATATTCGGGAGTATCTCGCGACTTCAAAATCCACCTTTTGTCCATTTCTAATTCAATAGTAGATAATTAAATTAAAAGGCACGCTAAAGTGGGGGGCTCAAAAAGACCACTAACGAAGGGATACAATAACTTGACCAAACATATGAAAGAAAATTCACAAACAACAAATAAGACATAAACAATAAATACACACAAATTCAAGTCAGAAATTCTACCAAAACTAAAAGGTTTGAGTTGCTATTGTTCTATACATAAAAGGTTTGAGTTGCAACTACAATTCATGCATTATGTTATGAACAGATCAAAACTAAAACTCAAGATATAAGAAATAGGAAGGTTGCCAATGTCTCATATGTTAGTAATATGACATCAAATTCAAGTATTTGAAGGATTAAGACCTAGCTTGAAGGAGACACAACAAAACCAGTAGCCTCTTGCATCTATTCTAATAAACAATTTGCATCCCATAATCATGAAGTTTTGATAAGACATCAACATTGCATTTATGCCAAAAGCTCTAACAAAAAAAGCACAAAACTACTAGTATGATCTATGATGATGTATGATGCAAATTTGATACATATATCATCTTCTACTATAGTTTATTGAGGTTAGAAGACTGGTTTTCCACTATGTAAATTGTCGTCAATGGAGGGACAAGGCCTATATAATAACCTCAAATAGTTAAAACTAATATGCCTTGATAATGAAAAACTTTTGATCAAGATATACTGAATAAAACCTCCGGTGACTCTGTCCTAAGATCTATATAGTTACCTCAAATAGTTGAGACTAACATATCTTGACGATTGGCAAACTTTTGATCTCTTTGTTAATTTCAGGGAAGATTTCCCCATATAGAATTATCTACATACAACTGAATGTTATTTTAAAGGAACTCAATATAGTCAATATATAGGCAAGTAGACTTTGTCAAAATCCATTAGCTACCTTCTTGAAGCTGCAACATTCAACTTTGGTTTAATTGCTAAATTTATGACATAAGTTACAATTTTTAACAAATCTTTTACACACTTTATAAAAATGTAACAAATCTATCACACAAATGAAATCCCATTAATTATTTGTTAACTCATGACATAACTGCATGCCTAGTTAACTTTTCATCCACGTCATCTGCTTTTTTAATTCTCTTTTAGTATACCATCAGTTAATAAATTCTTAACAACTTGTATTTCATAATATATTTGTTTTATTTTTAAATTGTAATAGTTAGCTTTTTTTACAAGTGCGGGATTGATTTGTTAAAAGGTGTAAAGTATATGACAAAGTATGACAGAGTCATTAGGAAAGTAGATGATAGAATGGTGATTTTAAAAGTACACGATAGATTTGTTAAAAGTTAGAAAATACGGAATAGATTTAACATTAATACGGAATAGATTTGTTAAAGTCTCTTTGTTAAAAGTTAGAAAATACGGAATAGATTTGTTAAAAGTTAGAAAATACGGAATGATATCCAAGGAAGAACAACATCTAAATCTTGAAACAGATCAAAGCTGGAGGTGGAGATCTGCTCTTACCTTCTTCCCTGACGCAGACCAAGAAAGAGCTAACCCGAGGAACAGGACGAAGACCGCTTGATCGGTGGCTGAAGAGGAACGACGTGCGACGAGAACCGCCGGGAAATGGTTAGAAACCGCGGCACAGAGAGGAACGACGTGCGACGAGCAGAAGAACGAAGAGAAGCTAGGCTAATTCAAACCCTTTTGCCGCGACGAGCAGAAGAACGAAGACAAGAGGGAGAAGCGGAACGCCAGAAGAGGAAGAAGAGAACAAAGGGCGAACCCTTTTGCCGCGACGATTAAAACCTAACTATGTTTCTGCGTGGCTAAAAAAGCTAGGCTATTCATTTTGCGGCGGTTTTTTAAACCGCTGCAAATTGAACCCGAACCGCCACAAACTAAATATTAAACCGCCGCAAATATTAAACCGCCGCAAATTAAATTTACAACTGCCGTAAATGATCAAACCGCCGCGATTGAAATACTAACCGCCGCTAAATAATTCAATTAGCGGCGGTTAATTTAAACCGCAGGGAACCCAAGGATTTAGCGGCGGTGTATCTAACCGCCGCTAAATAACCGCCGCTATACATTGATTTTCTGGTAGT
>JAGFNQ010000114.1:676248-697808 GCA_024364735.1 Boesenbergia rotunda
TCTATATTGAAATTTCGCTGCCCCCGTCCTCTTTCCCTTTCACCTCTGGTGTCTTCCCAAATGAAACTTGGATATTCTCAACCTGGCTGAAAATAGCTGAGCCTGATAGTTTTACTGGTGGATTTCTTCTATCAATCTTACCATCAAATCGGGCCTTATCCAATCTAAATTTGTGACCAGCATGAAGGAAACGGCGATGACCCATAAAACACCATTTTCTACTATGATAAAGTCGGCAAGGTTCAGTATCAATATTGCATATAGGACAAGCTAGCTTACCATATGTGTTCCACCCCGACAATGTCCCCAAACCAGGAAAATCACTAATTGTCCACATCAATGCTGCACGCATTTTAAAATTTTCATTCGATGAAGCATCAAATGTATCAACACCATCCCACAACAATTTAAGCTCATCGACTAAAGGTTGCAAGTAAATGTCTATGTCATTCCCTGGCATTTTCTTACCTGGAATGATCATCGACAGAATGAAGTTAGTTTGTTTCATACATGTCCAAGGTGGGGTATTGTACGGAATGAGAATCACAGGCCAAATGCTATAATTAGTGCTCATGTTTCCAAAAGGATTAAACCCATCACTAGCTAAGGCTAGGCGAACATTACGTGCATCCGAAGAAAATTCAGAAAATTTATAATCGAATCTTTTCCATGACTCAGCGTCTCTCGGATGCCTCAAGAAGCCATCCTTATTACTGTCCATAGCATGCCATTTCATATCATCGGATGTCTTACTAGACATGAACAATCTTTGCAATCGAGGAATTAGAGGAAAATACCGAAGAAACTTTGATGGTTGTTTTTTCCTTTTAGAAGAATTTTTCCATCTAGATGTACCACATCGCTTGCATTCATTCAAACTTTTATCAGGTCCCCAATATAGCATGCAATCATTTGGACATGCATCTATCTTCTTATAATTAAGACCAAGTTTTTTTATAGTCTTTTTGGCTTCGTATAATGATGCTGGGATCTTTGCATGCTCAAAGGCATCATGCAATAGCTCAATTATCATCGACAAAGCTTTGTCACTCATTCCACAAATGCATTTGATGTGATACAACTTTATTAAAAAAGAAAGCTTTGAGTACTTTGAGCATCCTTCATATAATTCTTGTTCACCATCTTTAAGCAAATCATAAAACTCTTTCGCTTTACCACTTGGACCCTCTTGTAAATGCGACATCCTTCCTTCACCTTCATTTAATAGATCATGCATCGTGGAATCTTGACTGACATGTGGTCTAGGGAATATGAAAGCATCTTGAATCATGTCATGTATTGGATCTACAGAAGATTCAGTTTGTTGCACCTCATGTGAGCTAGTAGAAGTCTCTCCTTCGCCTCTCTCACCATGTAATAGCCAAACTGTATAACCTGGTGGAAAAGGTCTTAACAACAAGTGATCATACACCTCTTCTCTAGTTTGGTATAGTCTGAATCCACAACGAGAACAAGGACACTTTATCCTATTATCGGATGATGCATTAGCAAATGCAAAGTCCAAAAATTGCAATAATCCATCCATATATTCGGGAGTATCTCGCGGCTTCAAAATCCACCTTTTGTCCATTTCTAATTCAATAGTAGATAATTAAATTAAAAGGCACGCTAAAGTGGGGGGCTCAAAAAGACCACTAACGAAGGGATACAATAACTTGACCAAACATATGAAAGAAAATTCACAAACAACACATAAGACATAAACAATAAATACACACAAATTCAAGTCAGAAATTCTACCAAAACTAAAAGGTTTGAGTTGCTATTGTTCTATACATAAAAGGTTTGAGTTGCAACTACAATTCATGCATTATGTTATGAACAGATCAAAACTAAAACTCAAGATATAAGAAATAGGAAGGTTGCCAATGTCTCATATGTTAGTAATATGACATCAAATTCAAGTATTTGAAGGATTAAGACCTAGCTTGAAGGAGACACAACAAAACCAGTAGCCTCTTGCATCTATTCTAATAAACAATTTGCATCCCATAATCATGAACTTTTGATAAGACATCAACATTGCATTTATGCCAAAAGCTCTAACAAAAAAAGCACAAAACTACTAGTATGATCTATGATGATGTATGATGCAAATTTGATACATATATCATCTTCTACTATAGTTTATTGAGGTTAGAAGACTGGTTTTCCACTATGTAAATTGTCGTCAATGGAGGGACAAGGCCTATATAATAACCTCAAATAGTTAAAACTAATATGCCTTGATAATGAAAAACTTTTGATCAAGATATACTGAATAAAACCTCCGGTAACTCTGTCCTAAGATCTATATAGTTACCTCAAATAGTTGAGACTAACATATCTTGACGATGGCAAACTTTTGATCTCTTTGTTAATTTCAAGGGAAGATTTCCCCATATAGAATTATCTACATACAACTGAATGTTATTTTAAAGGAACTCAATATAGTCAATATATAGGCAAGTAGACTTTGTCAAAATCCATTAGCTACCTTCTTGAAGCTGCAACATTCAACTTTGGTTTAATTGCTAAATTTATGACATAAGTTACAATTTTTAACAAATCTTTTACACACTTTATAAAAATGTAACAAATCTATCACACAAATGAAATCCCATTAATTATTTGTTAACTCATGACATAACTGCATGCCTAGTTAACTTTTCATCCACGTCATCTGCTTTTTTAATTCTCTTTTAGTATACATCAGTTAATAAATTCTTAACAACTTGTATTTCATAATATATTGTTTTATTTTTAAATTGTAATAGTTAGCTTTTTTTTACAAGTGCGGGATTGATTTGTTAAAAGGTGTAAAGTATATGACAAAGTATGACAGAGTCATTAGGAAAGTAGATGATAGAATGGTGATTTTAAAGTACACGATAGATTTGTTAAAAGTTAGAAAATACGGAATAGATTTAACAATTAATACGGAATAGATTTGTTAAAAGTCTCTTTGTTAAAAGTTAGAAAATACGGAATAGATTTGTTAAAAGTTAGAAAATACGGAATGATATCCAAAGGAAGAACAACATCTAAATCTTGAAACAGATCAAAGCTGGAGGTGGAGATCTGCTCTTACCTTCTTCCCTGACGCAGACCAAGAAAGAGCTAACCCGAGGAACAGGACGAAGACCGCTTGATCGGTGGCTGAAGAGGAACGACGTGCGACGAGAAACCGCCGGGAAATGGTTAGAAACCGCGGCACAGAAGAGGAACGACGTGCGACGAGCAGAAGAACGAAGAGAAGCTAGGCTAATTCAAACCCTTTTGCCGCGACGAGCAGAAGAACGAAGACAAGAGGGAGAAGCGGAACGCAGAAGAGGAAGAAGAGAACAAAGGGCGAACCCTTTTGCCGCGACGATTAAAACCTAACTATGTTTCTGCGTGGCTAAAAAAAGCTAGGCTAATTCATTTTGCGGCGGTTTTTTAAACCGCTGCAAATTGAACCCGAACCGCCACAAACTAAATATTAAACCGCCGCAAATATTAAACCGCCGCAAATTAAATTTACAACTGCCGTAAATGATCAAACCGCCGCGATTGAAATACTAACCGCCGCTAAATAATTCAATTAGCGGCGGTTAATTTAAACCGCAGGGAACCCAAGGATTTAGCGGCGGTGTATCTAACCGCCGCTAAATAACCGCCGCTATACATTGATTTTCTGGTAGTGAATGGCCGAGCTACTAGATCCGACCGGCACTTTATTCTTTGGCAGGATCATCTCTAGAGAGGATGCCAGTATAGATGATCATGGTTTATGGATTAAAAATTTAGATCAAGTTACTGCTTTTGAGTCCAGCGTTTTAATTTTGGACGATACATCACGAGTTTGGCCACATAATCAATGAACCTTATTCTCATTAAGAGGTAACATTCTTAACTTTTTGAATAATATTTTTTATTCATAATTTAAATTATTAACAATTTAAATAATTGGTACAGATATGCTTATTTTCCTCACACTTGGCGTAAGTATATAGCAGCGGGAGATTCACCACTTTATACTGGTGTGGACGATGATGATGCCTTAGCATCCGTCTTATCGGTAAAAATATTTTCTAATTTATACCCCCACTAATTTAGGGGTTAATTTGAATTTAAAATACTCTAATACTTCTAAAATTTATTTATTTATTAATAATTTTCAGGTGCTAGAGAGAGTTCATGATGATTATCACTTGGTGCACCAGTACGCGAGTCATGCCGATGTCAGGAGCATACTAGCTAGCACTCTCAGAATATAGCTCTTCATTTTTTTTATTTTGGATTATATAGTAGTAGTACTACTCTAGTACATTTGTATAACATTTTATTGTGAAATAGTAAAGCATTTTTCTTTATGAATATGTGAAAAAATAAAGCATTCAAAAATGATTGAAATTTAATATCTAATGTTTATTTTGTCTTTATAATTAGGAGGGTGTAGAAAGTGAAGTATTAAATTTCATAAGAGACATTTAAAATTATTCAAAATTAAATTATAAGTGTGAATTAATGAGATTGACTAATGCATACACTAATTCGCCTAACATATTTTGCCTTATCTTCCTGCAAATATTGGTTAATTAAAGGCTCGTATAGCCTATTTCATAGATATATCGAATAGTATTAGGGGTGATATCTTTTATTATTTATTCCTAGATATTTAGAGAGAAACACATAGTTTAATTGAATGAGAGGTTTCTTATCCCTGATTGAGTTTTGACTAGATCTTAATCCTCAACTCGTCTCCTCTACTAGATTGGCCTCCACCTCTACCTATTTTTTACTCTACCTAAATCTCAAACTCCTCTTTCGCTGCCCCCTCTTAGTTTCACTTGATCTTTGTCTTCTTCTTCATTTGATTAGAGGAATAATAAGTCATTTGTACAGTGAGAAAGTGTCTTATATTTACCTTGTCGATTAATACCTCTCCAAAAAGCTACAATTGACTTGCTATCGTGATGGAAGAGTTTTTTTTGTAACTTTTGGCAAGAATTTGACATTCTTTGCCTCCTCACTTAGTGCCTTAGTGATCTCTATGACTTAAAAAGAGTGGGAGAAAATTAAAATAGGAGGAGCTAGTCGTGCACTCTTAAGTCTTTTATTTTTTCTTTCGAGAAAATAAGGCGGGCACTTTAGCTTTCATTTGTTCACCTATGATACCTTGGTCGAATGATCGCCACAAAAAAAAAAAAATGAAATGATGAACCAGGCAGCAGACAAATTGAACCTGGGGTGATCGGCCCGGCCCCACGGAAGTTTCCCACCGATCACCAGGGTAAATCGGGAAGCGCTCGCGGTGGCCAGTCTAGAAGCCCAGTGGCCCAGGGTTCGCGCCCCATTTTGGAGGAAAAATTCCTGCAAAATGCGCCATAGCTGAGGATCGAACCGCGGATGCATGGGTTAACAACTAGTGACCTTACCGTTGCACCATAGCCCCGGGGGCACCAAGATGAGGCCTATGATGGCCTAGTCACGGCTCACCTTAGATGTTGATAATCAAATGACACTAGTTGCACGTGAATCAAATTCACAATTACAATCCCAAAGCCCAATTCAAATTTTAGAAATATCAGCGTTATAATAAACAATAAAACTAACCCAATGTTTCTTTCTTTTTTTCACTTCCACGTTGAATGGCACTTAAATGTGTTTTTCTTTCACTTTAGTATGCTAGGGATCAACGATTAGTCTTTTCATCTTTTGTTGATCGATTGATATGCTTGTCGTTGTTCATTAAGAAAAAAAATAAATCAGACAACATTGAATCTGAGGTGTGCTCCATAGAAGTTTCATATTGACCGGTAAGGTAAATCAGAAAGTACTCAATAGACGACCCAGAAACCTAACATCTCATGGATAAATCGAAAGAATATAATTTTGATCTTTGATTGCATTTAAGTAAATGCTAATAAAATAAGATCTCACTTATGTGATAAGTGAGCAGGATAGAGTCCTTGAAGGTTGGAGACCGAAAGTAAGACAAGGAAAGTTCAAAAAAGTCGATCAAATTCTCGACAAGAGGAACGTCATACAGGTAGGAAGAGCAGATGCAAGACATGAAATGTTCAAGAAGGCTAAAGACCGGATTCTTGTCTCAAAAGGAGGAAACTCGAGTAGATCGTGGATCAAATGCAAATGTCGATGAAGACTCGGAGATGAAAAAGCTCTTGGCCGGGCGTGTACAACTCCGAGGCCAAGACTACACATCAAGAGGTTGTAGGATTTAATCAGCTCTTGGCCGGGCGTGTATAGCTCCGAGGCCAAGCCTACCCACCGAGAGGCTGTAGGGTTTAATCAGCTCTTGGCCGGGCGTGTACAGCTTCGAGGCCAAGCCTACACATAGAGAGGCTGTAGGGTTTAATCAACTCTTGGCCGGGTGTGTACAGCTCCGAGGCCAAGCCTACACACCGAGAGGTTGTAGGGTTTAATCAGCTCTTGGCCGGGCGTGTACAACTCCGAGGTCAAGCCTACACACCGAGAGGCTATAGGGATTAATCAGCTCTTGGTCGGGGTGTACTGCTCCAAAGCTTGGCGTGTAGAGCTCCGAGGTCAAGCCTACACACCGAGAGGTTGTAGGTTTAATCAACTCTTGGTCGGGTGTGTACAACTCCAAGGCCAAGCCTACACACCGAGAGGTTGTAAGGTTTAATCATCTCTTGGTCGGGCATGTACAGCTCCGAGGCCAAGCCTACACGCCGAGTGGCTGTAGGGTTTAATCAGCTCTTGGCCGGGCGTGTACAGCTCGGAGGCCAAGCCTACACACTGAGAGGCTGTAGGGTTTAATTAGCTCTTGGCCGGGCGTGTACAGCTTCGAGGCCAAGCCTACACACCGAGAGGCTGTAGGGTTTAATCAGTTCTTGGTCGGACGTGTACAACTCCGAGACCAACCCTATACACCGAGCGACTGTAGGGTTAATCAGCTCTTGGACGGGCGTGTACAGCTCCGAGGTCAAGCCTACACACCGAGAGGTGTTAATGTTTAATCAGCTCTTGGTCGGGCGTGTACAGCTCCGAGGCCAAGCCTACACATCGAGAGGCTGTAGGGTTTAATCGGCTCTTGGTCGGGCGTGTGCAGCTCCGAGGTCAAGCCTACACACCGAGCGGCTGTAGGGTTTAATCAGCTCTTGGTCGGGCGTGTACAGCTCTGAGGCCAAGCCTACACACCGAGAGGTTGTAGGATTTAATTAGCTCTTGGCCAGGCGTGTACAACTCCGAGGCCAAGCCTATACACCGAGAGGCTGTAGCGTTTAATCAGCTCTTGGTCGGGCGTGTACAACTCCGAGGCCAACCTACACATCGAGCGACTGTAGGGTTTAATCAGCTCTTGGCCGGGCGTGTACAGCTCCGAGGCCAAGCCTACACACCGAGAGTTTGTAGTGTTTAATCAGCTCTTGGTCGGCGTGTACAGCTCCGAGGCCAAGCCTACACATCGAGAGGCTGTAGGGTTTAATCGGCTCTTGGTCGGGCGTGTGCAGCTCCGAGGTCAAGCCTACACACCGAGCGGCTGTAGGGTTTAATCAGCTCTTGGCCGGGCGTGCACAGCTCCGAGGCCAAGCCTACACACCGAGAGATTGTAGGATTTAATCAGCTCTTGGCCAGGCGTGTACAACTCCGAGGCCAAGCCTATACACCGAGAGGCTGTAGGGTTTAATCAGCTCTTGGTCGGGCGTGTACAACTCCGAGGCCAAGCCTACACACTGAGAGACTGTAGAGTTTAATCATAGACGAAGACTTACTGTTTTCTGAATGATATTCCGTTCACACCCTTTATTGATTACACTGTCAGGCAGTGTAGAAGTGAAAAATACATCAAACAATTGCACTACGCGACAACTCACTGAGTACGGTAGGGGCGGAGATGGTTAGCATGCCAGGGTCTTTTCAATCTTTTGCCTTTATTGCCTTCCAAATAGTAGCTACCTCCTGTGAGTTTTTTTTATGACGGCGTAGGGATCATCCCACTGTGGCTCCAACTTCCCGAGGTCACCTACCGGTTTTATTCTCTTCCATACTCGATCACCGACTTTGCAGTTGCGGGCGATCACTCGGCGATTGTAGGCTAGCTGCATCCTTCTACGATATGCCTCCAACCTTGTTGCGGCTTTATCTCGTACCTCCAAGATGAGGCCCAGATCAATCAAACGCTCCTAGTCGTTCTCTTCCTTGCGATAATGTTGCCGTCGTGTGGACTCTTCCCCTACCTCCACCGGGATGACGGCTTCAGCACCATAGACCTGCTGGAAAGGGCTCTCGCCCGTTCCTTCTTTCGGGGTAGTCCAGTAGCTAGGACCACAGGATGCTGGGAAGTTCTTCGACCCAGCTGCCTCCGACATGGTCCAGCTTTATCTTGAGACCTCGTAAAATTTCCCGATTGACTACTTCGGCTTGTCCATTGCTTTGCGGCTATGTGACTGAGGTGAAGGACTGCCGAACGCCCAATACTTCACACCACTCCTTCAGCTTACATCCGGAGAATTGTCTCCCGTTGTCCGATACCAGCTTATGAGGGATGTCATATTTGCAGACAATATCTCTCCACAGGACTTTCATTACCGCCCCCTATGTGATGCTTGCTAGAGGTTCGACCTTCACCCACTTAGAGAAGTAATCGACGAGGACCAACAGAAATTCCTTTTGCTGGGGCCCGATGGGGAAGGGACCTACAATGTTCATTCCCCACTGGTCGAAAGGGCATGATACCGTAGAAACTCGCAAGGGCTCCGTTGGGCGGTGAGACACATGTTGATACCTCTGACAGGCCTCATATCTGGCCACAAAATTGAGCGAGTCGGCCTGCAAGGTGGGCCAAAAGTATCCCGCCAAAAGAATCTTTCGAGACATGGATCTTCCTCCGATGTGGCTCCCACTGATACCCTCGTGTACTTCCCTCATCACATAGCCAGTCTCCTCCGGCCCGACGCACTTTAGGAGGGGTCGGGCGAAGGCCTTCCTATATAGCTGATCCCCGGCCAGTGTGAACCTGGCCACTCGCCGCCGAAACAACCGGCTCTCTCGGCCCCCACTCGGAACGGATCCATCCCGAAGGAATGCTATGTAGGGATCCCTCCAGTCTATTTTCCTGTCCGTTCTGGTCTCTCCTCCAATTTGGGCTACCATCGTTTCTGCCACACTAGGCTCACTCAGCTACCGGGTGGATATGGAACTGGCCAGCTTGGCCAACTCATCGGCCCGCACATTGTCCAACCGAGAGATCTTCTGCAGGATGACCTCCGAGAAGGCGACTTCCAATTACTTGTAGAGGTTACATACTTCCACAGCCGCTCGCACCTGACTTCGAAACTACCCGCTATTTGCTGAGCCACCAATTGAGAGTCCGAATAGACCATGACCCGACAGGCTCCTATGTGTCTGGCTGCATGCAGTCCTTATAGGATCGCCTCATACTCGGCTTCGTTGTTGGTAGCTTTGAAGTGAAGTCGGATATGTTGGTGATTGGATGGCTAGAGAGGGGGGGGGGAGGGTGAATATAGCCAGATACAAATTCTTTGAGCTTTTAAAACTTCTGCAGTTCAAGGGTTAGTAACACAGCGGAAGCAATACAAAACAGAGAGATGCAAAAGCTAAATCCTAAACTAAGCACAAACACAAAATGTTAACAAAGAAGATTTACACGGTTCAGGGATAACTTGCCCCTACTCCTTGGCGTGCCCGTAAGGTGGCCGATCCCTTGATCGTCGGCAGATCAAGCCCCGAAAAATCCGGATAGATGAATCCTCCTTCTCGGTGGAGTAACCTCTCCACAGTGTTTCAATCAGTGTATATGAAGTTAAGCACAATGAAACAATAAGGAGCTTACAGAGCACTTAGGACAGAAAGGGCACAAGAGAGCTCCTCACCGAGCTCCACTCAGTACAGATTTCACGCAAGAACTCCTTGCTCTTCATGTCTTGCTGATGGACTCGCCAAGCTCTCTGCCTCTTCCAGGTGCTCAAGTTGTGGCTCAACAGATCACTCAAAGAGTATGCTCAAGTTGCTTCAAGATTCAGAGTGATGCACTAGAGATGGATCAAGTGTTGTTGTAACAGAGAACCCCACTTCTCTTCATCGCCAACCAACACTTAACCTTCTGCCGATCGCCAGGTCACAGGTCACAGACGCTCCTCTGCAGCAAAGCTCACCAGCTGCTCATCTACACTAGCCCAGCTAGCCCTGACCTCCTCTAGACTCACTGAACCCACTCCAGTCGAGCCCCAAGTCATCAGCTCTTCAGCCGTTGCAGCTAGCGCCAGAAGACGTTGTTTCCTGCAAACGAAAACCAGTCAAACCTGCTCAATGGAAAGCCTCCCATTGACCCTCCTTGAGTGTTTGAATCATTCCTGTAAAGCCTGCACACTCCAACAGAAGCTTAGCAAATGCATACCAAATAATATCACACAATATCAGCAGGTAGCAGAGAAAACGCAGACGCGATCAGAAGTCTGATAGAGATTTCGAATTAAAGTTCAGCTTTTGATCGATCACTGGACCAATCAGAGAGGACCCTGATCGGTCACCAGACCGATCAAGTTAAGTCCTGACCGATCAGGCTCCAACCTGATCGGTCCAAAGTGAGAAATCAGAAATCGCGGATTCTTTGTGATCGATCACCTTGACCGATCACAGTACGTGGATCGGTCACCGGACCAATCCATAGTCTGATGGAGCCTTCTCCAGCTTCGGCAGGCCAAAGACCTGATCGGTCCCCAGACCGATCAGGCCACTCCCTGACCGATCAGGATCCATCTTGATCGGTCATAGTGAGGAGCTCGTGACATTTGATCGGTCAGCCTGAACGATCTAAGGGTCTCCCTGATCGGTCGCCAGACCGATCAGGAGTCGAACAGAGGCCAACCAAAGTTTCTGTGCTCTCCCTGATCGGTCACCAGACCGATCAGTCTTCTCTGGATCGGTCACCAGACCGATCCACGAAGGAAGTTCGTGCCAACTTCCCTGATCGATCACCAGACCGATCCAGGGACTCCCATGTCAATTCTAAGTCAAGAGAACGACCTCCCTAGCCTTCTCTGACTCATCCTGGTTCCCGGACCAAGACTTCATGCCCAGCTTCACTCACCGAGACTTCATTCAACCTAGCTTCCCAAGCTAGGACCTGGCTTCACGCACCAGGATTTCAGTCACCCGGATTCACTCACCGAGACCCGACTTCACTCACCGGGATTTCAACCTAGCTTCACTCACTAGGATTTCAACCTGGCTTCACACACCAGGACCCGGCTTCACTCACCGGGATTTCAACCTAGCTTCACTCGCTAGGATTTCAATCACCTGGCTTCACTCACCCGGACCCGGCTTCACTCACTAGGATTTCAACCTGGCTTCACTCACCAGGACCCCGCTTCACTCACCGGGATTTCAACCTAGCTTCACTCGCTAGGATTTCAATCACCTGGCTTCACTCACCAGGACCCGGCTTCACTCACCGGGATTTCAACCTAGCTTCACTCACTAGGATTTCAACCTGGCTTCACTCACCAGGACCCGGCTTCACTCACCGGGATTTCACCCTAGCTTCACTCGCTAGGATCTCAACCTGGCTTCACTCACCAGGACCCGGCTTCACTCACCGGGATTTCAATCTTGCTTCACTCGCTAGGATTTCAATCACCTAGCTACCTAAGCTAGGACCTGGCTTTACTCACCAGGCTTTCATGCCCAGTCCCCGACCAAGACTTAATTCAAATTCACTCAACCAAACTTAAATCGTTGTCAACATCAAAATAACAATCCGGCCAGACTGCATCAACAGGATAGATAGATGTAATGTGTCTCCCCTAGGGGAAATCAGTAGCAGTCTGACTCCGCTGTGCTGGCTGTTGGAGGATCCGTTTACATAGACCTTCCATATACCTTCGGCCTCTGCCTCCGGTAGGGATGGCAATTTCACCCGAATCCGACGGAGAATCCGACATCCGACCCGAATGGAGGAGGATATGGAGGGACTACCAATACCCGATATCCGACCCGAATACCCGATTAAATAAAAAATACATATATACATTAAAGATTTTTTCCTCAAACTTTACTAATAATTTGTATTAATGTTAGAAATAGATCATATATATGCTTAATCTAGTTTTAAAATTATAGATATATATTTTTTTAACTTTAATGTTAATTATAATGTACTTTTGTTCAATGATATAGTTGGATATAAAGAAAAAAAAAGTATTAATATACAAGATATCCGATCCTTTAATGGGTATGGGTATATCCGATGGATATCCGATACCCGATGAGTATGGGTACGGAGGATATAGAATCCGACCCGAACCCGACCCATTGCCATCCCTAGCCTCCGGGATGGTCTCCAGCATGAAGTCGGAGAGGGTCTGCGCTTTGATGGCGGCTCGAGGCTGATACTCAATGTCATATTCGCTGAACTTTGTCGTCCATTTTATCAGCCGGCCCGATGCCTCGGAGTTAGTGAGGACTCGGGCAAGCGGGCTATTGGTGAGGATGATGGTGCCCAATACCCATGTCACGATGAGCACTCAAATTTAGAATTTATAACTGAATCCCCTTGCTAGCCAAATAGAAATGTAGAATAGGGGCCTCAGGTCGTATTTTTTTGCAAGGACTAGTTGTGAGTGTTTGAATCAAGCTTGAGAATTATTTGTCGTTAAATGATTTGGGTTTTCTAGATAAAATGGGGGTTTTATTTTGTAAATAAGATTGATAATGTAATTAAAACAAAACAAAGCCAGCATAAGTAAGCAACCTTAAACTAGGAAATTGCAATTCTAAACTTAACCTACTTGGAGATTGAGCATAACAATTCGAAACTGCAAGATTGAAGGATAAATCTGATATCTATTGCAAAAATACTCTAAAACTGTATCTAACTTCGGAAGTAAAGAATTGAAACAAACTGAATACTGAAAACAGGGGTAAATTGTGCAGAGTCTTTCCTGACCGGTCGACAGATCGATCAGGTACTAGTCTGATCGGTAGGAAGACCAATCAGAAACTATCTGGATCGGTCGAACGGACCAATCAGTAGCTGATCACAAACTGATACAGAGTTAAACGACTGAAGAACAGAATACAGTAATTGAAAATTTACATGAACTAAACATCAAACCCTTCCTCTGACTCGAATTCTTCTTGCTAACAAACAAGACTTGGCTATGAACCCCCTAGCTCAACAAATCAACAGATCTTTAGCCTTCGCGAGAACCTCAGCTCAGATTTTCCTTCAACTGATACACTCTTCTGATCATCTCATACTTGCGGTGTGGGATTGTGGTGATGGCTCAGGATCAATCAGATCAACTCAGAAAACCCCTCTGAATTGATCCGATTGGTGAAGGATGGAATACCCGTGTGGATCGATCAGAAAAATGGCAGAACTGGCGAAACCCTCACCTAGCTCTTCTCAGCAACAAATTGAACAGAGAATCTCATGGAGACGTGATTCCGACGATCTAGAACTCGAACCAATCTCGGATCCGATGTGGCCGCGCGATCGAAGAAACAAACTTGAAGAAAAATCGCAAGAACAGACGGTGAACAATGAAACAGAAGCGGAGGGAATTTCTGTTTTAACTTATTGCCTTTGAATTTGAACGACCCAGATCCTTTTTGTGTCATCCAACGGTCAGATCAAGTCAAATCGAACCCAAACTTTCCAGATCTTGATCAAGGGTCAAGATCTGCTCCTCCTCAGCTCGGATCAACCGGATCTACATCCGATGGCTCAGAGTGCTCTGATCTTTGAATGGACGGTTTAGGCTCCTCTTAAGCTCGATCCAACGGCTGGATGACCTCTGATTGAGACCAAATCTTCAGATCTTGATCTGTGGCCCAGATTAACTCTAACATGAGCTCTAATTAGTCAGCAGATGATGGATGGCTCAGATCTAGCCGTTCCTTGATCGGACGACCCACATTGATCCACCTCTTGATCCCCTTGATCAAAGCCAAGTAGAAGCTCAAGTCTGATCCAATCTTGATCTAGGTCCATGGTAAATTGAAGCATACAAAATTAGATTCAAAATTAATGCCAAAATACCTCAAATATAGAAAGAATTGTATCCAAGGACAAAAATAGAAAGATTTCATGAAACCTAATGTAAATGCAAGCTTAGCATATGAAAAGGGATCAAAAATATGGATTTGAGAGCCTAATTTATGAAAGTTATCAGAGGACTACGATGGGATGTGCTAAGAAGTACGACCGTAACCTTCGGGCCATCAGGACCAAAGTGTAGGCCAGTTTTTCCATAGTGGTGTACCGCGTTTTGGCGCCCTTTAGAAGGTGCCCAAAGAAATAGATGGGGTACTGTATCCGATCTTGTTCTCGGACGAGCACCGATCCCACCACTTGCTCGGCGACTGATAAATAAACGAATAAGATCTCCCCATCCATGAGTTTGTGTAAGGTAGGGAGGTCTGCAAGATAGGTCTTCAATTATGCGAAGGCCTTCTCACACTGGTCATCCCACTCTAACTTAACGGCTTTTCTCAGAATTTTGAAGAAGGGGAGGGTCATGTCTGCGGACTTGGAAATGAATCGGGATAATGTCGCGATCCTTCCATTCAGCCGCTGTACTTCCTTGAAGTTCTGCAGGGGTGGCATATCCAGAATGACCTTTACCTTTTCTGTATTAGCTTCGATCCCCCTCTCCATCACCATGTACCCCAGGAACCTGCCACTTTTTACCCCAAACAAATACTTAGCTGGGTTGAGTTTTAACCTGTTGGCCCTCGGGGTTGCGAACGTCTCCTCCAGGTCAGCTATCGTGTCACCTCCCTTGTCAATCTTGACCAGGATGTCGTCCACATACACCTCGATATTCTGCCCGATCTGGTGCCTAAGGACTTTGCCCATCTTCTGCTGGTATGTAGCTTCCGCATTGCGCAAGCCGAAGGGCATGACATTGTAGCAGTACGTGTCGTCAGCCGTCACAAAATTGACCTTCTCCTGGTCCTCGAGAGCGAGTGGGACTTGGTGGTAGCCCTGGTAGGCGTCTAACATGGAGATGAACTCACAACCGGCAGTAGAGTTCACCAACCGGTCTATTCGAGGCAGGGGGTAGCAGTCCTTCGGGAAGACTTTGTTTAAGTCTTGGAAGTCAATGCAGACTCGTCATTTGCCCCTAAGCATAGAGACGAGGACCACATTGGCCAGCCAGGCTGGAAATTGGACTTCTCTGATGTGCCCAGCTTTTAACAACATCTGAACTTCATCTCGAATGGCCTTATCCTGCTCAGGGGAGAAATGCCTTCGCCTTTGCTTCACGAGACGAGCTTCCGATGTAACATGCAGGTGGTGCATGGCCAACGCCGGCGGATCCCCTTTAATCTCTTCAGCGGCCCAAGCGAACACGTCTTTATGGTTCCGCTGGCACTAGACGAGGCGACTTTTTAATTCTGGTGTCAGGTCGAGGGTGATGCGCGTGCCTCCCCCTCCGCGTTGAGGATGGATCTGTACTTCCTCACTCTCGACCTCCCTTCGTTGCTGCTTAGGTCCTTCATCTTCTCGCGGATGGGCGAGGTCCTCCGGCAAGACCCTTTGAAGATCGAAGTCCTTCGTCGTACAGGCACTGGGTTGTTCCTCCAACCCTGCCATCGGTGCTCCTTCAGGTGCTTTGCTAGTTTCCCACAGACGACGCCAAATTTGTTCCGGAAAGAGTCGACGACGATGACCAGGCACTGAAGCTTTGCCCCTGTGGTAGTTGCTGATGTGGGAAGGAACTTTTAGGGTTCTGCGAAGTCAACTCAAGAGTTAAGGGACACGCCAGCGGGGTCCGGCGAAGTCCACTCCGACGCTCAAGTCAGTATCCGTCGAGAAGAAAAGGTTGCGGAAAGTAAACAAGATGTCAGTTATCTAGAGTTGAGAGAGCGTACCCCCCTTACCGGAGGGGTTAGACTACCTTTTATGTCAATGTCTGTAGATCAGGCTTGTGCCCTCGATCCATGACATGTCTCCGTGATTAGCGCCACGTTGTGCCCCACTTTTGGCGGTTACAGGCTAGCCATTGAAACGGTCTGCGTCGATAACCTGCTTCGGCCTGTGGCGCTAATTAAGGGTCATCATGACTCCGTGTGACAGGGAAACTTATCCGCAGACAAGTCGGGGGGGGGGGGGGGGGGGGGTCTGTACTCGAGTTCGGCCGTTGTTGGGGCTCCACCTCCCGAGTTGATCTCGGGGTCTTTCGGCTCGGGTGACCACAGGTGCGGTGCCTCCCGAGGTGCTCTCGGGGCCCAATCCTTCGGGGGTGAGCCCGGGGGGATCTTCTGGCAGGCCTTCCCTGGTAGATCCCCTGAGGGAGATCCCGTGGCCCGGGCAGGAGAGTCTTTCCGATTCGAAGTGTCGCATCCCGCAGCCTCTTCATCCCACGTGCCCACCACGGGCTTACTCAACCCTATCACAGGGTTTTAAATTAATTGGTTCACTCTTTAAATTATAGAAAATGCAGCATTGTTAAGACTAACAACACTAAATTTGTTGGCCAAGTTACTCATTCAATTAAGAAAACTAAAATAATTAGTGCAAAATTAAGAAATAACAGAGGAATTGTATCTGAAGGATAAGTTTAAGAAATAGCGGAGATATTTATCAAGGAATTTATATAAACACGAGGAATGAAGGAATCAACACATTAAATAAATATTTAATATAATTTACAAATATAAATTTGATTAAAGATTAAACTCATAATTTTTTTAATAAATAAGTGTGATAAATAAATACAAACATAACTAAGTTGAACCTTCACCTTGTATATATACTTTCAGAAACAAAAATTCAGAACAAAAATTATATATATACTTGTCCAACCCCAATTTTATCCGAATAAAAATTATATCCATCATTCTTGAATCCTGAATAATTATTGCATAAATCACAAGCCCGCCTTCCCCAACACACTGCATCCCATTTATCAGCCACTATTGAAAAAAAAATTATTTCTGTTGATAGCTAAGATCTAGCAGTAAAATTCTGCATGCGAGGTAGCTCACGAAGTCTGCATACCATGAAGTATCCAAGCTATCAATAGCTAGATGGTATTCATCTAGAAAAGAATCATCAATAGGTATCTCGTCATCTTTGTCCTCTTGTATGTCTTGGAATATTCTTGACAAGCAAACTACAACAATGTTCTCTCAGTCCTTCTTGTCTTTGATTTCCAAATAAAATTCTTGAAGCAAAAGGATCTACTCGATGAGTCATGTTTGGTTTCATTCTTACTCAATAGGTATCAGATAGCTTGCTACATGATTTGTATAAACAATTATCTTTGACCCAACTAAGTATGATCTAAACTTATCAATTAAAGGCAAAAATAACCACTAGCAACTCCTTCGTAGTGGAGTAGTTTATCTAAGCATCATCTAGGATCTTACTAGCATAGTGAATGGTGTACAATTTTTTATCCATTTTCTGCCCTAAAACACTCTCATGGCATGATCACTTGCATCACATATGATTTCGGAGAAGACTCTTATCCAACACTTGCATTATGAGAGCAACAACCACAACCTTCTTTATCATATAAAAGACATCCAAATAAATTTGGTCAAAATTAAAATCAGCATCCATTATTAGCAAATTTGTCAAAGGATTAGCGATTTTAGAAAAGTCCTTTATGAAGCATCACGAAAAACATGTCTTCCCTAAAAAACTCTTCACTCCATTCGCGGGATAGCTTTTCAATCACCTCCGGCTTAGCATGAATACCTTATGAGAATGGGGTCAATATAATAAATAGAGATTGAAAATAAAAAATATAAAATTCGATTTGAATCCAACACATTATCATTCTTATCCTCGTCACTTAAGCACTGGATAGACTTGGTTAGAAATACTCCCTTATGTATGTTTCTAGGAGTGCAAAACAGTATTCATCCCTCACCCAGGCATTCACTTTAATTAGGGGTCAATGTTCGGGTAATTTTCAACCACATCAATATCATTATTAAATTGTATCAGACTCTTTTCTTTGGTCATTATTGATAAATTAAATCACTCTCAATTTTTAATTAGATTAAGTAGGGATATGATTCAATTGTAGTAAAAGATGATGAATCTTGCGATTGACGACGGAGGGTCGAATACAAAATTTGTAGTAATGATTACATTATTTTGATTCCTATTGACCCTTTCCAAACATCATAAATAGGAATCAAATATGATTCATTTCAATTCTTGACCCCTAAACCCCTTACCAAGCATCTCCTAAACATACATTGGGTTATGTCCCAAATCCCATTTCATATGATTCTTTCTTATTATATATGCCGTGAAGCCAATGATCAAATATAAACAAGCCCATCGTACACAAATTAATCAATCATATCAAAAGCAACACACAATTCATATTTAAGCACCAAATTGATTAGAAGAGTTCCATCGAAAGCCTTAGCATGGGAGCCAAGTTATGATCGATGAGGGGAATCATAACTTTATCAGACGCCAAAAATTAAGCTTACCACCAGCGCATCCTAAACTTCCACCGGCGCCTATCCTCCCGCCACCAACCCCAGTCGCACCGCTAGCGCCACCTCCGCCCAGCCCGAGCAATAGCGTCGTCATCGACTCATCATGGTGGTCGTCTCGTCTCCCTCGGCGACCTCTTCTTCCTCGCGTTCCTTGCGAGTGCCACACTGTGTTTCCAGAAGAAGAAGAAGAAGAAGAGGAGGAAGAAGAGGACGAGGAGGACTGGAGGAGGAAGCAGATCTAAGATGGCGGGAAAAAAACTAAGAAGAGTTGGTGGCGGTGGAGGATCATGTGCACGTACACGAGACGGTCGTCCCGGGTCCACATGGGCAGCAGCTGGCGGCCTTCAGCGTCGATGAGGACGGCTGGACGGGGGACATCGTTGTCCGCGAGACGTTGAAGAAGGCGTAGGCGACCGCGGTTGTCGCTCGGTTTGCACGTGGACCCAACTGCGGGCTCCACTCCTGGGAGCAGTCGTGCGACCGGTTTAAAGAAAGGTACATAGTCGGCGTACCTCAAACATGTGTGGGTGGCATTGACTGATTATCTAATAACTTATATAATTCATAGGATTGGAATTTCATAAGAATAATTGTGTTTCGGGAGGTGTTATATTTAATTTTTTATTCTCATAAATATTCCATTTCATTATAATTCTTTTACCAAATATAATTTTATGATTTGATAAATTCAAAAATATTATTCATAGACTTAGAGAGAACTTATTTATTATTGTTCATTATACCCCAAATATATTTACTCTGATAGAATTTTCTTTATTATATTCAAATGAAAGGGTGCCTCTTGTAGATCTAGATTAGGATTAACAATAGTTTGAGTCTAAACTAATTTATTAATATCAAACAAATTAACATTAGTCATATTGTATGTATGATTAGACGTTTCATGTCTTCTCTCCAAGATTGACTCATTATTTTATTATATTCATGTCATTTTTATGTCAAGAATAACATTCACTTAATTCTTCAATATTATACACAAATGACTACTATCATAGAGAATTAATATTTAAATTCAAATTTTGCATAAATTAAATGTTATATTGGTATCGGTTTATCCAATCTTATTCCGCCACTCAATTGGAAGGGGACTAATGATATCCTTGATATAGATGAGCAGATATACAAGCCTTGCCTATCTAGGTCATCACACTACTTACTTGTTCAAAAACCTTAGCTTTAAGGGTTGACCTCCCAATTAGTTAAACAGGTCAACATCTCCCCAAGTCGACCTGCCTTAACATGACCCCCCCATGCATGTTACTTGTTGGAATCCCATGCCATACTTCGCGTTGACCGTTAACAATTATACACTATAGTTGGTATGGTCTCCCATTTGTCTATACTTATAAATAGCCAGATATGTTAAATAGAAGGTAATTTTTGTTCGCAGTTAACACTTTCTAGTATTTTTTGCATTGTAATATTTACTTTTACTCTTATATAATTTAAGCATTAGAGTAGTTTTGCATTGCTGTATTTTGAATACAGCATGGTAGATAAAATAAAAAATAAACATGTTCGGCAGAAAATTTGAAAATTTTAAAAATATAATAATTTTAAAAGCTTTAATCCTTCTTTATTATACAATACTTTATTTCATGTTATTTGATATGCTTTCTTCCCATTGTAAAATTAGAACCCGCAAGTTATTTATTGCATTATTTATCTACTACACCCTAAATTTAGAACCCATTGTAAATTAAAATTGGGGAATGCTTGGAGATTTGATCCCAAAGAGAGTGGACGGCAAGCAAAGTCTTATGATTTGAACCCAAACAAAGCGTCCAACTTTAAAGCCGCCGTGGGCTTCATCTCTCTCAATCTCCATGGACGACTTCGACAGCTGTTACCGCCGCCTTCGCTTAGCTTCGCTGCAGCGCGCAGTCGGATGGGGACGCGGTCTTCTTCTTCTTCGCACTAGCTCCGGTCACACCCGTGTCGTCCTAGCTAGCTCTATTAACTGTAAGAATGCAGTTGGATTGACTTGGCGGTGAACGCTGACTTCCGCAGTGTGCTCATCGTCCAGCCCCGGGCTCGAGATGAAATTGCGGCTATCCAGATCGATCAAGTTCGTGAAGAAGTTAGCTCCTCCTGCTTGCTCAGTGCTCCGTTTTCGGGTAGTGTGCAGGAGATGCCCGACCATTTCAAAGCCTTTGGTCCAATGAACTTCAGTGGGCTGGGCTGGGCTGGGCTGGGCTGTATCTTAATTCTGTGATTAGATCTGATCTGCTGCAGGTATCAGTCCGTCTTATTGAAGTTAAATGAGGCGGCAACGCAACTTAATTGTTCTACAAGCCTCTACACCCGGCGATTCCATTCCTCTCCCCCTCGAATCTAATTTCTCCTCCTTCATCACCTACGTCGTTAATTATCATCATGATGATGATGCTTGCGTCTGATGCGATACCACCCGCCGTTCACGGACTCAACTGTGGAGTCCTGGGTGGGTCAACACATGAGACCAGAGGAATCAGACGCAAACGCGAGCTATGCATTGACGAAGACGCTGCCGCCAAAAAACAGCGAATAGAATTGCAGATTTCAACGCCGAAACTGTCCTTGGTTTTGGATTTGAATCTCACTCTCTTAAATTCGGTCGAGGTAATTTATCTGCACTACTTTCACTGTATGTATTTATTTGTTTGTTTGTTAATTTTGTCAAAATATAATGCTAATAAATTCGTTTAATGGTTTTGCATTGTCAGTTTGACCGAGTCGCTCCGGCTGATAAACGACTTTTGAGGAGAAAACTGACGATGCAGCAAGAGAAGGAAGATTGTGATCTTTTCTGCGTTGATCGTCTTCGATGTTGGACGAAACTCAGACCCGGGGTCAGAGAATTCCTCCACAAGGTAATGCCTATGTTTTTTTTCCTTATCTTTTATATTTTATTTACTTTCTGTTTTGTTTACCATCATTAATTACTTGCTGTAGATCATCAACATCATAATGGTTATATTAGTATCTGTTGTCTATCACATATTATCATTAATTAAATATTAAATAATTCTGTAGTGATTTTGTTTATTTAGCGATTTGTATTCTGCTGGCAGCTAGCTAGGGATTTTATTTTT